>OX463295.1:13974029-14236934 GCA_949820665.1 Scrobipalpa costella | reverse complement strand
CTGCCAAACTGAGACCGAAGTCTATTTAAAGACTTCCAGATCGGCCACGGCAGTTCATGCCCAGGAGGCAGATTCTCGGAAAGCGGGACAAATTGGGTAGGCAGAGATACCTTTTCACGCCAAAGGTTGCACCTGGCCTGTGCGGGCTCGATGGTAAGCGGAGTGACGCACTTGAAAAAGTTACGGCGGCTCTTCAACCTTTGAGGCACAGGATTGTAGCCGTGCAAGGGGTGTCGTAGGTCACGGTCTGCGTTGGCCATTTCAGTGGAACTAGCCACAGCCCTGCGGACATCTGGCGGTGCTATTCCAGCCAGTTGGTACAGCATTGAAACCGGGGTCGGTTTGAGACAACCAGTAATAATCCGGCAGGTGTCATTTAAAGCTGTATCCACTGACTTGGCATGAGCAGAGCGGCCCCATACAGGGGAGGCGTATTCGCCAGCTGAGAAGGCAAGCGCTAGCCCTGTCGTCCGCTACCTCTTCCATCAATAGTAGAAACACACAAGCTTTCTGTGTGCCTCGTGACTCTTAAAAAATCAGTGTAAATTTTACGTACTCTTCTAACCTTTGCGTATTCGGCGCTAAGAGCTCCAAACTTACAGGGCAATCTTACCACCAAAGTAAAATACCACATTCGATGACATTAGTAACACAGACGTGTATCATCAGGCGCCTTCGGTACTAAAGCCGATAGATTCTAAAGTATTCGAGGGTGACCTGAGGGGTGCCGTACGTGTGCTGATGTCAGACGACTCAATAGCTCCCCCAGGGCCAGAAACTCTCGGCTCCTTGCAATCAAAACATCCACCTCCATCACGCATTTCCACAGGCAACCGATCGCTCCACCCCGGTCATAACAGTCAAGGATGATGACGTCAAATATGATGACGGCGGATCCATTGTAAAAACTGACTAGTTTCTACAATGGATCCGCCGCAGGTCTTGACGGAATTCGGCTAACTCATTTAAAGAAGGTCACCTGAACTTCTGCTGGAGACAATGGGCAGAGATTGCTTGACTCTCTTGTTAGGCTGTGTAATTTTTTACTTAGTGGGCGATTAAACCTCGAGGTTTGCCCTTATATGTACAGGGCTACTTGTGCGCTCTATCAAAAACAGAGGGGGGCATTAGACCATCGCAGTAGGAAGCACCTTTCGCCTCTTGGTGACTAAGATAGGGTGCCGTGTATTTCGTAGCATTCGTAACGGATCGCGAAAACACTGACTGTATTGTCATCAATTTGGATGTCAAGAATGCATTCAACACAATTGAAAGGGATGTACTTTTAAGTGCAATCAGTAAAAATATTCCATCTTTATATCCGTTCCTTCATCAAGTCTATCATTCTCCATCAAATCTGTTTTTCGACAAATCCTTGTTCCTCTCCTAGGTGGGAGCCCAACAGGGGGATCCTCTCGGGCCACTTGCATTCAGTCTTGCTATACACAAAACCATCTTCGCTCTGAAATCTCCACTCAATTTGTGGTACCTTGATGATAGCACTATCGGGGGAAAGCCACTGCTACTACCCCTTTTTAAAGAACTCAGACTAGAAGTAAACTCCTCGAAATGAGAGTTTTTCTCATGCAGCCCCACAATTGATGACACTAACTTTACAAATTTTTGCTCTCTTCTTCCTGGACTTAAACACTTTCAGTCGGCTAGGTTCCCTAATTTTCTTTCTTACCATCCCGGAAGCAATATAAGTCAGAGAACGTCTTCTTCTTCTCGTCCAAGAACGTCTTACCAACATGTCACCGCACGTTGCCATGGTACTGTTGAGAATGTGCTTCGCTATTCCTAAGGAAGGAGGAAATGCACCTGGCACATTCTTTGTTTTCTATCGCTTCCAGTCCAGCATTTTGATCTATCTAATCTATATGATTGGATCATGGTTAGATCGCTCTGTTTTGGGGGATCTTTTTGTGGTTGTGTAATAGGCTGGAGAGCACTATGGAGAACATGAATAAAACACCTGAATTGACAACTAGCATGACATGTTACGTCATGTGAGTATTATCAAAATAAGATGACATTTGGCCATTATACAAAAAAATCAAAATAAATTATAAAAAATAACAAAAATACATATTTAAAATTTTTGTGCTCTAATAAATTTGAATAATGAACCTAAATAAATTCATTATTACAGTAGAAATGTTAAAGTAAAAGGCGGATAATATAGGAATGAGTGGAAAAGATAAACCTCCAGCAGGTCAGCCTCCTAAACCTACTAAACCTCCTAAAGATGAGGACTGTGTATGCTATGCTCAGGCACGAATACCAGAAAAATGCGGTACTTGCATGAACATAACACATCCACTGGTGGGTTCTTGACTACGCGCTTTGCATCGTCTTGTTTAATATTCATTGCTTTACTCAGTAGAACTTTTACATTTTAGCGCTACTACGAGTTCACGCAGGATGAAATCAAGGTATTAGAGGAATGCGATAGAGAGAGCTTCTACCATCGGTGCCTACCATTCAGTACTCTGTTCGCAGGGCTAACATACGCAGCCATTAAATACGGTTAGTCTAGTATCTTTGCAATTTATATAGATCAAGAGGAACGGTAGGGACGCCACGAAAATCTTCATAGAAGTATGATCCTTGCTAAAGTTTTGTGCCCGTGTTTGGCTGTAACTTATTAAATTGTGGTGACGTTCCTCCCAATCCCTTACTTCTATGAATGTTTTCTTTTTAGGACTCCTGAAACGAAATCCTCATTTCGGCGCAGTGCCCAAGGTGTGTACGGCAGCCCTAGTTGGACACATTTATGGTCGAGTATCGTACATACCCACGTGTGACGCGAAAATACGAGAGTTGCCAGAAAAAAGCTGCCTTGGTACAGTTATGCGTACGCACTATGACAAAAGATGCGGTAAAAAACCAGAACCTAAGAAAAAATAAAAAGTAAAAATAAAGAGCCTTTTTATTTCAGATCATGGTTACAAAACATATCACTAAGTTATATTACAGGAAATTAAATATTTATATTATTAAAATATCGTTAATTAAACTTTAAAAATTAGATATTTACTCATATTCTATTATTACTTATACCATTGAGTAACTATAATAGCTTATACCTATGTATATTTTTTTTCTGATTGCTATTCGGTGAAGGACTCCTCCAACCTCTTCCATTCACTGCTAACTGTTCCAAGTTGTTCCTTAATATCGTCATCCCATCTTTTCAGGAATCTACCCTGTCTTATGCCATTCTCTTGGGATCCACTAGGTCACTTTTATGCTCCGTTTATTCTAGCCTCTTATCAGATACCAGACCATCTCTGTATACATGTTTGAGTCTTGAACTTGAGTCTTCCCTGATTCTGTTCAGTTTTGTCAGCTTTTTAAACTCTTAACATGGGTCCATTGCTCGTTGATTGTCTACAGTTTGTTTGTCATGTCCGTTCATTAGAACTGGTGATATGCAGGTATTAAATAATTTACTCAAAGAGTTTATTCTTAGTTATTACATGGAGATGTTTCTCTTTCATAATTTCTTTAAGACTCCAGTATCTCTTACAGCCATTTGCTTTCTACCCTGTTCCTTGATTATGGTGTCGGTTGGTGAAACAAGTTGCCCCAAGTACACATATTCTTTGACTTAATAAATCTCAGTCACAACTCAGTATTTTTTTAAGTTTACGTAAATCATTAAAATAATTTAAATTAACACTTGATTTGCCATCTTCTGTATAAGTAAATATTTTATTTAAAAATAAATCATATGTGTGATCATACGTTAGTCCATATTTTGGTAAGTACGTATTATAAATGAAATCTGTAAATGACACTGATAAAATTTAAAAAATGTGTGAGGAAAAAGCCGTTCATGTCTCCTGGACCCACTACAAAAAAAAAATATTAACGCAAATTGCTTTTGCTTGACTTCCTACCCTAGTATATTCAGTATCTTTTAGAGATTAGGGTTATATGCTTTCTGAAAAACTTCTACTTCATGCAAAAAACAACAGACATACTTAGTAAGGTACTTAGCTTTAGTTAGTGGAATGAGAACTACGTGCGTACAGTACAGACGGCTACTAGGTAAGTGGGACTAGGTCGTACCTATTAATTAATTCCAGACCACATTCATCAGGGAGGCGAGGGTTCAGTGTCAGTGTAATGACAACCCATCATTAAAACAATACGAAACCCTCAAAACTTGATGGACGTGGCGAAAATACCCTCAGAATTGGAAGCGTCTGTGACTTACGGGACAGACAGAGCGTCAACGAACGACAATATAAATCAGTGCATTCGCCACTTAATTTCGAAAAAAAATTTGCTGTCTATTTTACTGACTTCTACACGTAGACAGGAGTTATGACTGGGAAGAGAAACAAAGCGACTAAAAGATTTTGTATTTTTTATCGCTTCCAGTCCAGCATGAAGAATATCTTATAAGACTAAATATAAAAAACAGGTCCACCCACAGATCAGAAACAGGTCCACACACCCAGCTCCGCGGCAACGGAATATTAGATCAGAAGCAAATGTTGATTTGACAACTTGGTGTCGGCAAATGTACCCTGTGTCCTCGAACCGCCGGGATTGTCGCGGACTGACGGCAGGAGACCAGATGGCCAGATGCTCGTCCCGTGGAGAAAGGGGGATGTCTTTTGTGGGATGCGACGTGTGCATGTACTTATGCTGCTTCGCACCCGCCCAGAACGACTCGCTCAGCTGGTTATGCAGCAGAGTGCCTTGCAAGTCAGAAACGTGCTAAGTAGGTACTGCGATCTCGTGCAAAACTACGATTTTGTGCCTTTTGCGGTTGAGACTTCAGGGGTTTGGTGTACAGAGGCAAGGAAATTTGTGTTTGAAGTTGGGAATCGCTTGCGGGATCGTAGTGGTGACTCCCGAGCCGGCTTGTACCTGGTCCAAAAAAATTCGTTGGCAATTCAACGTGGGGCAATGCAGCCAGCACGATGGGCACGTTTGGACTTGGTACGGCTCGGGACGAGTTGCTTAGTTAAGATCAGGGTAGTTTAAGTAGCTTGTAAGTTCATTATAATGTAATGTGCCAATGTTTAAATATGAATACATTATTTTGACGACTTCAAACGGCATGGACGGATATCAGATTGTCACCGGGTGTTTATAAACATAATAGACTAAATTGACCCTGCTAAGACCAATTGACCATGATTCTGCCCGGTGACATTACAATTTCAAGAAAAAAAATTGGAAAGGCATTGTTAAAAAACTATTAGACCTATGAAAGTAATATGAGTATTGAATAGTAGGAAATTAAATGTAGATTCATTTTGTCTTTAACAGTTTATTTCTAAATCTAATATTTTTCTGTTTTAAGGGGAAATCCGGTAGTGATGGACATGTTTCGAGGGGAAGGGGGAAGAAATTGTTGTTTATACCGGCCAGAATCAAGTTCAGCAGGGTCTAATTAGTCTAAAAACACCCGGTGACAAACTGTTACATTCTGTAACAACTAATAAAATTGACAATTTATAAAATAACTTTTGGTCTAATTCCACTAAAAGCGTATTTTAACTCTAGTCAAGTAGAAAAATGCGGTTCTTACCGTGAGATATAATCATTTTATTGAAATTCACCCACTTTGATAGAGATATAGCATAAATAAGATAACGAGATTTTTTAAAAGACCACATAGTTTAAAAAGTTGTCATATCACTCGAAAACTATAAGACCTGTGATCATGACAAATAAGCGCTGTGCGATAGTAAATTTAATGTAGATCATTTTAATCAAAAACAGTTTTCTTCCACATGTTATAGTTTTTGTTTTTAACGGATAATACCGTGGCGATAGACCTGTAAAAAATTAAAAAGGTGGCGGAGGGGAGGAATTGGTAAGTCACCAGGCAGAATCGTATTTAGCAGGGTGTAATTATTCTAAAATCACCGAATGATAATAAGTTACATTCCATGCCGTTTACAAGCAGAAGGAGAGGGCTTTTGATATCTGACATCTGTCCTATATAACGATTTTCTAAATTATTTACTTTTGCTGTCCTATAAATGGAACAATAAATGTATCTTAGTCCTCTTCCTGTAAAACAGGTGTGAGTGTTGAATTGACGGCTGACAGGGATGAATGGAAGAAGAAAACGTACTGCGCCGACCCCAAGTAAATGGGATAAGGGCAAGCGAATGATGAGTCCTCTTCCTGTAAAATAACCACTACTCGAAAAAAAAAGAGAAGTATACTGTCACTGTACATTATAATATTATATTACGAAATTAGTTCATTTTAAAACATTACGACATAAATATTTGATCGTATGAATAGGCGGTATGGCGAAAAACTTTAGCCTGTCTCAATTACAAAAAATGGGATGACATGAAAAAAAAAAAATGTCACTGTCACCCAAATGTCACTTTTCATAGGCAATCGTGATTGATTATGCACCGTGTTGAAAATTCAGAAAAATAGAAATCAAAAAGGTATTCTGAGTGTTATATAGCTGAATATCAATGCAGTTTGAGTGAGCAACGATGAATAACAGAAGCCAATACTACGATGATGGGGAACAAGTGGAAGGAGCTCCCGTGCCGATGCCCGGCGCGCCGCAACCCGGGGGTGGTTTCCCGGTAAGATAATTTTTCATCATTATCTTATTTCTTGCACATTACACATTACTACATTACCTTACCTATGTCTTAAAGCACATAAAGAAGAAGGCAATGACCTTATGCCTTACATCTTTGTTTCATCTTATTTCAGGTTGTGAAATAACCTATGAATGTTGTTAAATAACAAATTCACTGTATAGTTTTGAATATGAGAAAACAAATGTATGTCTTTTTATACAGAGTGGATACAAATTCTCTCCCGACGAGCTAAGGGTGCTGGGAGAGTGCAACCGGGAAAGTTTCTTTCAGCGGTCAATGCCCCTTGGCACTGCGATGGGCTTCACAACATTTATAGCCATACAAAAAGGTAACTATAATCTAGAATTATAGGCATAAATGAAATCAGATTATTGTAACTCTGCTGTGTAAAGCCTGAAATACAAGCATTTATAGGTTTTATTATTTTCATTAGGTAATTGTGATTTTGTTATTGCTTTGGTGATGTTATTATACTAATTGCTACAGTGAAAGATGTTTTTATGTTACTATGTTTTTCACCGCATTTGTTATATCTAATTGTACCTATTTTTGATCATATTCCATATCCAGTAGTGATCCAAAACTTTTTTAACTGCTGTGCTGTGCAATGTGACTTTGCTCTTGTGTGAATGCTCAATAAATTTTAATATGAATTAACAATATTGTTTTTGTGCTTAATATCAGTTGTTATTTTTCTTCACCTTATTTGGTGTCGGCAAGAACAGTAGTTTAAACAAGAGTACTTTAAATATTATAAATGCAAGAGACCCAGGGTCTTCCATGCTGGCCTGTCAGTGATGATGAAAAACATAGAATGTGCCAGCTGCATCATCTCCCGGACATGCTGTAAAATCCAATTAAGGGATTCAATGGTTTCAGTGTATTGTAATCTAAGTGATGGGCTGACAACCTGTCACTACAGCATTATACAGATCTATCTTAAACAATCCTCAAAACTTGTCAGACATGGTGGAACAACCTTTGTTTGGGTTGTTGACACTCTTCCTGCCCCATTAGGGATAAATGAACTTGTAGTTATAGGATTCCAAATATACTAAACATTATTTGCTATTTAAGGTGCAGCTATTTTTCTTTCTCTTTTCTTGTTTATACTCTCTAAACATACACCTCATAATCAATGCCTAACGTAAAAGGCCAATTATTCAAATAATAGATACAGCTAAACAATATTCAGCATGGCAAGGCATGATAAATGTACATACCTACTTGCATTGTTTCTTAAATATGAATGACCTGGAACTATTATAATGCTGATAAATCCTATTCTATATTTATTTATTCATTTAAAAAATATTTTTATTTTAGGACATTTAAAACCAAACCCAAGATTTGGTGTGTTGCCAAAGGTTACTCTGGCAGTAGTTATGGGCTATTTTATTGGCAAACTTTCTTACCAAGAGACTTGTGCCGAGAAGCTTATGGCATTGCCTGGGAGCTACATAGGTCAACTTCTCAAAGAGAGGAAGGATGGCAAAGTTAAAGGGTAAGAGATTGATAATGATCATCAAGCAAGCTTAATATTATGTATTATTTGGGTCAGTCCTTTAATAATTTTAATTGAATTTGAAAGGTAGGGTGTTTGTGCTTTTATCCGTATATATTTATCTTATCCAATTCATATCTAAAACATATACAGATGATTGCAAAATCATCCATACAATTACTAGAAAGGCCAAATGGGATTATAAAATAATTGGATATGGATTTGGAGAATTGGTGCACAAATTCCCTTACAAATGAAATATATATACTAAAATGGTTTTTCAAATCATAGTTCTTTTGCATTAAATATGTAAAATATTTCATTATATACTTCAGAACTGGTATGTCAAAACATCCCAATACAATGTTTGGAGCAAACTCTAATGACATTTACTCTGATGCTGGACCGGGAAACTCATTAGACCTGGACACTAACCGGCCCTTGTTCAATGATGACACCTTCCGGCCTGGATCTGAGCGTAAGTTTGAGACAGTTATTACAAATATATATGTTATGTTGTGAATATGCCTGTATTACCCCTACTTCGGGTTGGATTTCGTCACCATGACTACCCTGTTAGGGATAAAGGCGTGATGTTATGTATGTATGTATTTCGTAACTTTTTTTCTAAAATAAAAGTGGAACATCTTTGTTCTACCACATAATTTATTGTGGTAGTTATGGTTAAACAGGCACAGAATATATAATAGTACTACATACATCAAGAACCAGATTAATCAAGTGACGGTCATAATCGTCATAACAAACTTTGTCAAATTGTATAACACGCACACAAACACATGCCAAGTGCAACATGCCGTCTGTTGATGTATGACCAAAATGACATTGTAGTTAGGAGTGTCCGAGCTGTGACATAGGGTAAAGAGAAACTATCAATAGCTGCTGTTTGTTTGACAGCGCCCATGGGCTCAGCGTCGACTGACGAGCAGAGGCCGCCAGCGCGGTCCGGACTGACCTACGACGAGCTCCGGCGCAGGAACCGAGGGGAATACTACGAAAGCAAGCAAGACCCTTACAGGTAATATACACACTTTTTAAAAATAACTTTCATTTCTTTACTAAAGGAGAAACATTTTGTCCGCCTACACTACATACCTGATGGAAAGTGACTATGCAGACAATATGCAGCAATCTTGCCAAGATAATGCCTATGCATTTTCGCATTTAAAATGCCCGCAATCAGGACCACAGTGTGGGATTAACATTGGTCAAAACTATCATAATAAATAACGTTTTGTATGCGCCAACTTAACACAGAATGTTCATATATATTTATTCATGTTAAATTATGTTATGTCTGTAAGAGGCAACAGAAGAACCGACTGGATTCTTCTTTATAACATTAGTGTGGATTGGTTGGTTCCAGGTCTGATCGTGACGACCTGGAAATATTCTCAGTATCTAACTAAGCATGTTCCCATCGTATTTTTATACATTAAGGTTAAATGGTATTGAAAAACATTTAACCTTACTGTATAAAAATACGATGGGAAAATGTCTTTCATGTTATGTCGTCGTTTCAATGTTCTAGATTAAAACCATGCTATTTTTACTTATATTTTTTCTTGTTTTTACTGTTCAAGAGGGTTATGATTTCGAATTTATGTATCAATATAAATAATTAAATTAATGAATGTCTAATTCTTTGGCACGCTCTGTAGCCTTGGGTGTCGTGGACAAAAACATCCTTTCTTTGCTACCTTAGTTAGTTGGAATATTACCCAGTTATTCTGAATTTAGAAGAAAAAGTACAACATTGCTCCGATCAGTCGTTGGATTTTTATGACTACTGGCAGTTACCTTCTATGATATTTCTTTGAGCATTGTCTACCTATCTCTCATCTTTTAGGAGATATTCGACTTTTTATTTTGCATGGCGGCCATCTTGTTTTTATAATTTTAGATTTTTTCCTACTGCACCTACCTTTGCCCAGGGTGTGCTCCAAAAGTTACCTTCTATGATATTTCTTTGAGCATTTTCTACCTATCTCTCATCTTTTAGGAGATATTCGACTTTTTATTTTGCATGGCGGCCATCTTGTTTTTATAATTTTAGTTTTTTTCCTACTGCACCTACCTTTGCCTAGGGTGTGCTCCAAAATTACTTCAAGGACCACTCCACTTTCTATGATATCTGAACATAAATGGTTTTAGTAAGTGTGGAGGACGAAACCACGTTGTAGGCAATTTGTTTTTACGGGTTTTTGCGAATTGAATATTTATAGATTAATATGCTTATATAGAAAATATAGATCACCGCACACTATTCGCGACAGCCCATCAATCGCTGTTTTCAAAAAGAGAATCAAAGAACATTATCTTTCTCTGCGTAATCCGTAGTATGTATTTATATATTGTATATATATATGTATCTATGGTATGTATATATTTATTTATTTCAGTTATATTTATATAGAGTATTTAATATATTTATAGGTATTATAATTTATTTACTTATTGTATGATCGTAGTATAGTGTAATTAAGTAGGTATATCCTTATTTACTGTTCATGTACCTAATTTGTATTCATATTGTGCACGTCTTATCCGCTTTACGTTTTATGCTATCTCACTTCTTAGGTCTGCTGTAAGACATTTCATTTTAGAAACAAGCAGTACCTGTTGTGTCTTGATTCCTATGTAATTGTTCTGTGTATGTTTCTGTGTACATTAAACTGTTAAATAAAATAAATAGATTTTTGCGTTGCATGTTCGCATTCTAGCAGCACCAAATAGCGTTGAGATTTCTAGTATCGGGTGTGCTGTATGTATGTTTTATGTGATAAATAATAATAACTCAATCAATGCAAGACAATAGACAGGGAGATACAAACAAAATATAAAATCTAGCTACTTTGTAAAATTGTAAATACCAGTAGAGGGGACCCTACGGTTTAATGGTGTGAAAAGGCCTTAATCACACCATTGAAGTTCTGCTTATCTTGCTAGGGATGGAGCCGTATTTTTGAATCACCAGAATTCCAATGCGCATACGAAAGAGCACCTGTCGCATGCGATTTTCATACAATTTACTATGCGAATGCTAGTATTTTGTTTGCGAATTCAATTCGAGCGGTTCGAACATACGGCTCATTGTCTTTATTATATACATCTGCTAACAATTACGCATTTCATGTTACAGAGTGGACCCCAACACCGTCCCGCCACCACCAGTTAGACCTACCCAGCCCCGCGTCGAGACCAGACCTACCAATAAATACGGAGACGACATGGAATAAATCACACTTAGGGCTTGAACTGGGTGGATGCAAGTACAACTGGTCGCCATACAAAGTGTATACAGCGACCAGCTAGCTAACATGACCCTCTCGCGCGACGTACAAATTGATAGCTAGAGAGAGAGATCAAGTTTGCTGGTTATTGCATGTGTTTTGTACGTTGACCAATCTAAATTTCCACCCTTGACGTAGCTCACGCCCTTACGAGTAGATTCACGAGCAGTAGATACAATCATTACTGAAAAACAACTAACAAAAACTTCGTTGCAATTACACTAAGATAAGGTTTAATGCATGTTTATCGAGTGGTTCGCAATCAATTGTATAATTTGAGATAATTGTCTTTTAATCAACGTTCGTAGTCATAAAGCAGCAACTGTAATTTATATTTAATATCTTGTAGTTTTAATGGCGGTGTAGCCAAAACATCATAATCAAGTTTTCGCAATTAACGTTTGAACATTAGGTGGATATGATCCATTATGAACTTTTAGAATCCAGTACCGTGTCTCTCAGTACTCGAGTAGGTTTTTGAGTCGACAAACCGATTACACCCAGAAATACGGACATAAAGCACAAGTTTTATTTGTTCTACCTGTTAACTTAAAGGAATACGAATTGAACTGTGTTGACCTTTTAAAGGTCTGCCGAAGTAGTGAAATCCCATACAAACGTAGTTTCGTACACATGACCAAATCAATCTATGCTTCGGATTGGTTCTGTTTGAAAATATAAAGGATAAACAAAATAAGACCGAAAATACAATTTTGTGTGAAAATAGCCTAAAATTAAATTTGCGGTCTAATTTTGTACTTGGTTAATATTTCCAAACAGACCCTAATTAGAAGCATAGACATGATGCATTTTGTCATTTGTACGAAGTTTAAGTTTGGTTTTACTGTTTAGAAATAAAAGCAAAATTACGTCTGTATGGGATTCCACTGCTCCGGCAGACTCTTAAATTCAAATGCGTGTGTTTTTTGTATGCTCAGTTCAGCATTAATCAGTGGTAAAGATCATGTCGTTATTGTTGCTGTTTGCTATACGAGACCGTTAGTAGTTCCAGTCGATTCTCTTCAGGTAGTTATGTCTATGTGGGATAATTCTACAGAGTGCGTACATGTCTTAGTTTTGAAATAAAATCAATTTATTGAAGTAACATTGAAATTTTACGTTGTAGATTCGAGTTGTAAACTAATTGTAGAAAAAAAAACAAATAAAGTAGTACTTTTACTGACGAGTATACAATTTGTTTTTATTACTTGCATTTATATCTTAGTCCTGATTTCTTTTTGCAGTGCTGAAAGGATAGTCTGGCATTAAAATGAAATAAAAAATATTTTTATACTATTTTAATAAACCAAAGAAAATAAAAAAAATACATAGATCTGCCTGATTACTTTTCTTCAGACAGTGACAATAATAGGCAATAAGCGCAGGTTGCCACTCAAGCAAAGATAAACATAATAGAAATTGTTGTAAAAAAACCAATTTATATAGTTTATTTCCTCTCTTTATCTCGGCTTTAGTGAAAACTTTAAGCATGCCATTACAAACAAAACCAAATAGGTCGGTATATTTATTACACTTTATTTAAACAATATTTACTCGTTTTTAAAACAACTCCAAAAATACAATAATAATAAAATTGCCAAGATTATTTAATTCAAGACATTTGGTAACATAAAACAGAGAGTATAAGGGTCTGATCGAGGTGGCCATTTTGACGCCTTTTTTTCTCTTCCTGAAAGAATTTTCTGGTTTAAGTTGTTCAGTGTCGTTGACTGAGCCACCCCTATCAGTTAGCGGGACGCTGTCCCTTACACCCGGTAGATATTAGACACTTTACCTTATAGATATATTTTAAACACATTTTATACTAGAGTTTTAGAAACATTTGCAAAATTTTACATGTACCGTGTTTAAAATTGCGATCTTTTGCTATCAGTTAACACTCACCTTCACTGTGTCCAAAAGTTCCTTGTTTAGATTTCCATAATTCTCTAACTTTCCAACTAGTTGGAAAATAGTGGCTACTATATTGAACATGACTTACAGACTTTGATGGAATAATGGACATCAGTAGTGATAGCGGAACTCGCAACTCTCTAAATAACCACATGTAAAATTTTACAAGATTTCTATTACATATATTCTCCTGAAATTCGACGACTATTAATCTAATTAATGTACTTCAGTCGGATGTTCATGGATTTGCCATTTCCCACGTCCCTTTGCAGGTATTTTACTTGCGATATACTAAAATAATATTATCCAATATTATATCACATACGTCGAATTTTGGTTATAGATGAAAAAATAAAATAATTTAAAACGAAATATAATGAAAACAGTTTTATGGATTTGATAACGATTGCACATAACAAATATATTAACTAATAAATTGTATAACATAATTATTATTTACATCAGTAATTTAACTTAAATGAAATATTGACCTTTTTCACCTTCACCCGGGTTACAGATCAAATAGTAGATTTTACGACAAGTACACAAAGCAAGTAATTTTTGTCCGAGATGTTTAGCTGCCCGAGCCCGCAGGGCGAGCGCTGATATTAAGTCAAGGACAAAAATGGGTTTATGCACGAGTTATAAACGCTATTTTTCATTCCAATTGCGAGGAAAATTTTAAAAATAAAACATAAATATTGTTAAACAATATTCATTCCCGTCATTTCACTTTTTAAATCTTTCGACATTAAATATTAGACTTGGGCTGGAGACCCATACGGCCTGCTAAATTAAACTAATTTTGTAACAATAAATCAAATACACTATCGTACTTGAATTTTAATATCGTTTTATATGTTAAAATCACAAAAAGCAAATAATTTGAAGTAAATATTTTTAATTAACAAGTTCTATCTATGAACTTCTTATTGTGTTTGGCTGTAAAGCCTAATTTTCTTTGCCTTAGAAGAGATGCATTTATGAGTAGATACGTTTTTGCCCATGTACACAAAATTCAATTTTGTGCAGCCTACACACTGCATAAAATGGCGCTTTCCGAGCCTGAGAAGTGAAAAAAGCATTTGCCGGCCAACGTATGTCTACCAGCATGACTTGACCCACTCGAGTGGGTTAGCTGGCCAGTACACAGACAGCATAGGGTCTACAATAAATACTAGTTCGAAACTAGTTACGTACAAATACATAAAGTCTAGGCCGAAACCAGTTACGAAATTCCTGTACCTAAACTTGTGTAGCAACTAAACTTATGTAGCAACACCTTCGCTGGACACGGCGGCTGTTCTAAAAATTGTTCCCTTTATATTTTATTTTAGGCGTCCTAATAAATGTAAAACTTTAGGGGTGGTGTAAATTCGTAGATTCAAATCCGTGATTGCCCAGCGGCAGGACGGAATTAACTAGACTCCATTTGATTTGATGGACAAAAACATAATTGTATAATAAGTATAAAATGGGCATATCAAAACTTTTTTACTTATAATTATAACTTTGAAAATAAGTAAAGTGGGGTGAGCTAGTTATTGATTTTCGGACCTTCATTAAAAGACTCGGAAGATATTTAACTTAATTTAAAAATGTACATTTTCTTTATATTTACATATAACGTTTTCCGAAATAATTCGATTGTTTATCAAAGTAATATATCATTTACGTTTGACATTGGTATATAAGTACTAGCGGTAATATGATTTTAAAATTTCTAAATCCCACTTTTTGTGAATGTATTGTAAACCGCCTTCACATGCGTTATATACTTAACAACAGAGGTTATTCTTAAATATATTTGAATGGCACGGACCGCTAAGAGTTAGGAAACAATACAAGTAACTAAATCTTAATTCATAAGTCATGATTTCCCTTTCACGTTGCTCCCATTGAAGAGGGACAGAAATTTCATAATCCATATATCATTTATACATAGAATTTACTATGAGCTATAAAAAAACAACTTTGCAAATGCATGAAATTATGACAAGATAACCCATAATTGTTGACTTGGTCAAAGCTCTTATGCTTAATCTGGTAAACCATTTGAAATTAAATTTAAAAGAATTTATACAAAACAAATACTTATTTCTAAAATATTTAATGTATGATGCTAGTGTTTGCAAGCTTATTATGTAATGGGAATGGATGTAGTTGATTATCTATGTACTTTCTGTTACTAATTTAGAGTCCAAAAACAGAGAGGCAAAGCCACATTCACGTGTAAAATATTATATTAAAAGATTTATTACAATAAAAACTCTAAACTTAACAAAATCATTAATCGGGGCTTAAATAATAAGATTTTAAATGATTTATAAAATTAATACCACACCTTAGAATAATGCAGTCGGGGGGTATTGTTATTTCGATAAAATTTGGCTAAATGATTATTTGCTGCTTTTGCGTAAATACCTAGTTATGTACTGAATACCTCAATAATTATACTGAGTATAATAATTATCAAATACTACTAATATTATAATGACTAAAGACATACTAATCTACTATAAATGTAATTCCACAAAATACGCGGACCAATTGACCATAAGTATAATATGTCATAAAATACATAAAAGATATTAATTTTCGACTAAATATACGCCGTATAATATCACACATTGAAAAATAAAAACATTTATTTATTACTAAGTGTATATAGTTAGAGACGTACGACATCTTCAATCTTATCGGTAAATCCTACTAACAATAAGATACAGCGTAAACACATGTATGATTGTATATATGACGTTTTAATTATAAATTAACGCAAGGGAAGTGAAAAACCTTCATCAGTCCAATACTCCTT
This sequence comes from Scrobipalpa costella, assembly GCA_949820665.1. NCBI lineage: Eukaryota > Metazoa > Arthropoda > Insecta > Lepidoptera > Gelechiidae > Scrobipalpa > Scrobipalpa costella. The sequence continues at coordinate 14,220,779 of OX463295.1, read as the reverse complement.
CAGGTACAATTTAGTGAGGAAGGGAAACCGCATCCTATTCAGCAGTCATATTATACAGAAAAATGATTATGAGGCCGTGTACGATTTGCCGCCGCAATCACAAAGATCAAAAGTGCGTGCGAGACAAAGCAGCTAAGAAAGCTGAGAGAGCTTAGCAGACTTCCTCCGCGGAAGGTTTTCCAACCTCCAGTTTTCTTGCGTAAGTAAGTAGCGAGGTGTGTACTACGCATTGCAATTACGGCAGAGGCCAAGGCAGACCGGAGAAGTTGACGGGCCCGCCCAAGCCAGCGTCGGCTTCTAAAAGGCTCATGATGACAGCCATGGCCGCCTCGCCGTTGCCGTCGAGGCCGAGGGGCGGTAGCGGCGGTGAGGCGGGCGGCGGGGACTCTGTCGGCAGCCCTTCCTGTTCCGCGGGAGGGGGGGAACTCTCCACGCCGGCCGCGCTCAGCGGCACGTTGTTGCGGATCTGCGAGAAGCCAGCCAGGTCCACTCCGAGGATGTTGTCCATTAGCGACGCCTGCGTAAAATAAATTTTTCATTACTATATGGGTAGGTTCAAAAGATAACCAGTAAGAAAAAAACGTGCAGTTGTGTATGTTTATGTATGTACCTTTTTGTTCAAATAAAAAAAAAAAAAAAAAAAAAGTTGGAGATGGAGAAGGCGGAATGCGATACCTTACAACTAACCCTATGTCTGTGGGCAGATCCGGTGAGGACTCTGTGGATGATATCCTCAGTGAGGACTCTTTGGATGATAGCCGATCGTGTGCGACTCTAACTGCGAGTCGACCAGCCTCTTCGTCTACCCGTAGCTTCTTGTCTTACCTGCTGGTTAAAGGGAGCATCCTGCAGTATGTCTGTGGGCAGATCCGGTGAGGACTCTGCGGATGATATCCTCAGAGCTTCTTCAGCGACGGCGCTGCCGATCGTGTGCGACTCTAACTGCGAGTCGAGCAGCCTCTTCATCTACCCGTAGCTTCTTGTCTTACCTGCTGGTTGAAGGCAGCATCCTGCATTATGTCTGGGCAGATCCGGTGAGGACTCTGCGGATGATATCCTCAGAGCTTCTTCAGCGACGGCGCTGCAGATCGTGTGCGACTCTAACTGCGAGTCGAGCAGCCTCTTCATCTACCAGTAGCTTCTTGTCTTACCTGCTGGTTGAAGGCAGCATCCTGCATTATGTCTGGGCAGATCCGGTGAGGACTCTGCGGATGATATCCTCAGAGCTTCTTCAGCGACGGCGCTGCAGATCGTGTGCGACTCTAACTGCGAGTCGAGCAGCCTCTTCATCTACCAGTAGCTTCTTGTCTTACCTGCTGGTTGAAGGCAGCATCCTGCATTATGTCTGGGCAGATCCGGTGAGGACTCTGCGGATGATATCCTCAGAGCTTCTTCAGCGACGGCGCTGCAGATCGTGTGCGACTCTAACTGCGAGTCGAGCAGCCTCTTCATCTACCAGTAGCTTCTTGTCTTACCTGCTGGTTGAAGGCAGCATCCTGCATTATGTCTGGGCAGATTCGGTGAGGACTCTGTGGATGATATCCTCAGAGATTCTTCAGCGACGGCGCTGCCGATCGACAGCGAGTCGATCAGCCACTTCATCTACCAGTAGCTTCTTGTCTTACCTGCTGGTTGAAGGCAGCATCCTGCAGTATGTCTGCGGGCACTTCCGGGGAGAATTCCGTCGAGGAGCTTCTCAGGGCTTCTTCAGCGATGGCGCTGCCGATCTTGTGCGACTCCAACTGTGAGTCGATCAGCCTCTACATCTACCAGTAGCTTCTTGTCTTACCTGCTGGTTGAAGGCAGCATCCTGCAGTATGTCTGTGGGCAGATTCGGTGAGGACTCTGTGGATCCTCGGAGCTTCTTCAGCGACGACGCTGCCGATCGACAGCGAGTCGATCAGCCTCTTCATCTACCAGTAGCTTCTTGTCTTACCTGCTGGTTGAAGGCAGCATCCTGCAGTATGTCTGCGGGCACTTCTGGGGAGAACTCCGTCGAGGAGCTTCTCAGGGCTTCTTCAGCGATGGCGCTGCCGATCTTGTGTGACTCCACCTGTGAGTCGATCAGCCTCTGCATCTCGCCGTCGGCTTCTGAAACGCCACTAAAGTCAGGAGCGGACGGGGCCGCGGGGGGCATCTCATCTGGAAACAAACGGGACTGTTGTCGCCTCGCTGTTCGACAAATGTGCGTGCACTTCCCATTAATTTACAACTGTCATTAATCAAAGAGTAGAAAGATTTTCTTGCATGAAATATTTGAAGCCATCTATTTTAGTTTATACAACGTTGCATGAAAGTTTTAACGAAAATATGAAATGCCTTGGTAAAATATGGATATCTAGAAGATATCTCTGATATCTCTTGCTAGCACGTTGGTACTGAAAGGTTAGTTATTTTGATCCGTACTAAAAGTTTAGGCTAAATCTATCGTTATCATTATGTTATTATCAAAGATATTCAGCCTAGACTGGCTTAGTAAATTGGTGTCTAAGTTGAAACATTGACTCGAAGAGGAGACTTTTTTTATCCAAACGTTACAGTAGGGCATTTACCTAGGTATAATGGTAACCATTAACCATCTCAACCAATAATAGTCAAAATACCAAAGACTGTAGAGTTTATTTTAATCTTCCATGCTGGACTGGGAGCGACAGAAAAACATAGAATGTGCCAGCTGCATTTCCTCCCGGGCATGTTGTAAAAACCAGCTAAGGGATCCGAGGGTTTTCGTATATTGCAATTTAGGCGATGGGCTGACAACCTGTCACTACAGCAATATACCCACAAATCTATCTTAAATAACCCTCAAAACTTTGTCAGTCGTGGCGGAACGACCTTTGTTTAGGTCGTTTACGCTCTGCCTACCCCATTAGGGATAAAGATGTGATAATATATATGTACAGTTTAGTCCACTTACTTTGTTTGAAGACTTCGTACGAGGACTCCGCTGTTTCCTGCTCGTCCGGCATGAGACACTCTGACACTATCGAGTTGTTCGCCACCAGGCACTCAACGTCTTTCGTCCATGGATTCCTGGCGGTAAATATACTCTTAGTTTAATTTTATACAATACAATACTGAAATACAGAAAAATAAAAATAATAATTCTTGAATATTGTAAAACAACAAACATTATTATAGAAGTCATAATAAAAGTATAACACAAAACAATTAGACTTGTAAATTGATCGTCATAAGATAGATAGATAAGAGAGATATTTAAATCGATATCATAATCAATATCTCTTCCGTAACCATCCTAAGCGTTTATCCTTGTCAACTAAGAAATTGTTTCTTAGCAATAAAGCCACTTTTTCGTGCAACTTATTTTCAACAAGCCATGTTCTGTGCAATGAATATCAGTAAGTGCAGGATTAGCTAGCGCTATAGCAGCGTAGAGATTCTCTACTAGCCTTTCGACCTGACAGACAACACTAAAAAGACATGAAAAAATTTGCTATATACCGGAAGTAAAAAATAATACTGGTCATATTTTAGGGTATGATTCTACTCATGAAACTGAACAATTTTCCCCAACGAATATAGATCGAAATATGAAAAATAATTGGCCCTCTTATACAAATCGATTTGACCCGCGGACGAAATTTGTATAGGATGGCCATTTCTTTTCGTATTTTTGACCTATGTTCCTTGGGGAAAGTTGTTCAATTTCATAGGTAGAATCACACCCTAAAATATGGCCGGAATATTTTTTTACTCCCGGTATAATATTGCACATCCGCTAAGTTGTGCAGTATTACCGGCCTCTTGCCTACTGTACTCACTTGAACGGCTTGAAGTGCGTCTGTATTCTAGCCTGAGTGCCGTCCTTGCGTCGGAAAGAGTACGGCGGGGTCTGCAATGCGTCACGGTTCAATAGAGCTTCCTTGTGAGTGCGAGCGATTGCCCCTAGCTCTGGACCGCTTACGTACTCGTACAGACTCGTGCCAAGAAGCTCTTGAGGTAGGAAACCTAGTGCCAGTGTCACCCTGAAACAAGACAACGACATTTAAGACTTTCTTACATACATACATTCATAATCATAATCACGCCTGCAAGGCAGAGCGTAAACGACCGAAATCGTTGCGCCACGTCTGACAAATTTTAGAGGGTTATTTAAGGTATATTGCTGTAGTAACTGCCTCCGTGGTCTAGTGGCTAGTGCCAAGGACTCCTGATCCGTAGGTCCTGGGTTCGATTCCCAGGGGGGAAACACAAAGTTGATATTTGAGAATTTATCACTTTGTGAATTTTTCCCCAGTTTGGTTAGGACATTGCAGGCTGTATCACCTGATTGTCCGAAAAAGAAAAAAAATTCGTGCTTCGGAGGGCACGTTAAGCCGTCGGTCCCGGTCGCTTTCTTTATAGTGGTCGTTACTCAAACCATGTCAGAGGCCTGATAGTTATGCTACTAGGCGGTTTAAAAAAAACTCTGACACCAGGGTTCATCGGGTCGATAGACTTGATACCCACTCGACAGAAGAAGAAGAAGCAGTAGTGACAGGCCCATCGCCTATATTACATTATACTGAAACCCTCGGATACCTTAGCTGGTTTTCACAGCATGCCCGGGAGGAAAGCAGCACATTCTATGTTTTTCTCTCGCTCCCAGGCCAGCATGGAAGAAAGACTTTCCTAAATTTAATATAACATAGAGTTCCGACGTTTTACAGCTACTTTTGAGACTTCCATCTCTAACAATATCCTAAAAAATAGGTATATTTTGCGTTACAATAGTAAAAAATAACTTTATTCATATTGGAAACAAGTTTGCTGTCCACATTCCACTTTTTATTTTGGCGTCACAGAATACCAGCACTGTAGGTAACTTTTTCTACACACATGCTGAGTGGAGGCCTTTTTTGTTCCCATCACACAACTTACTATAAGTATAGTTTTAGACTAAGTAATATGTTATATTTGTGTTGTGGAACGAAATAAATTTATTTATATTCTATTGTTTGCAGCTACGACAGCTCCGTAACTCGAAAATCTATCGGATGTTTCTTCGTCTTTGAGCGGAATTTCGCAGTCAAACTTACCCGAAATCAAAAAAGAAACAAATACGCAAAAAATATCGCCTCTTCGTAACTTTGAAGAAAGTTTTTTTACTATTACAATTCAAGAAAAAGAAACTTTACAAACCAACTGAATATGTAGTACAGCAAATTAAACGTAGTAAATTAATCTCCAATTGTGATATTAGAAGCTACATACACTTAGCAGACTGACCTGTAACACCGCAGCTGGCTTGCGGCCCTGGGCCCGGCAGCGTATATAGGAATGTTTCTTAAGTATGTCCCATACTAAATTGTTTGAATATTCATACTTCAATTCCGATTCCCGATTCCAATTTCAGATTCAATTTCACAATGGAATGGCTTTTTTTAGCGTGTTTTGGGACGGTCGTCGGCTGCTCCCGCAGCACCCTCGCTGCGCTTGCTCGACTTCCTCCGTGTTGTTGTCACAAACAACCTAACAATAACCTACTGACCTGGAAATCTTTCAGGGTGGATTATTTTTTATCTTGCCCCTATCCTCCCCTCGGTCGTTGCTGCTTTTTCCGACATAAATTATGCCGTATGACACCAAATCTCCATAGGGAACGTATTGAACTATTTTGATAATAATGCTACTAGGGATGCTAACTCAGTTGGTTGTAGGAGACGTACTGAAGTAGCCTTCTTATTTAGGCGTACCGGCATCAGGTCGGGCAAGGCACCAAGCAAGAGAGGGTGCAGTTCTCACCCAATAGTTTACTGACCTGTGGTCAACGAAGAGGAACTTCCCGTCAAGTGCGTGTCGGGACACGTACTGCAGCTGCCTGGCTTGCGGCGCGCTCGGCACTGGGTCCGGCAACAGGTCTGGCAAGGCTCGACCGACTGCGACTAAGCAAGAGAGGTTGCAGTTCTCCCCGTCCTCGCCCCCCTCACCGCTCCCGCCGCCCCCTTCTAGGTCCACTGGAGACCATGACTTCAGGTAGCCTGGAAATAAAAATATAATACAAATAAAGCAGGACGTACAAGTACGACACAAAAGTCATGAAAATAGAAACTAATACAAATATTAAGATAAGGATATACTTTATTGCACAGAAAAGACACAAGAAAAAAAAGGAAATAAAACAAGTACAAATAGGCGGCCTTATTGCTAAGAAGCAATTTCTTCCAGGCAACTTAGGGCGCAGGATAATATATTACAAACATTTCATGCGTTACCTTTTTTAAACTATCTCGGCGAAGAATATGGCGACCCAATTTACTTCTACCTTTTATTTCTAAGGTGTAAATAATTTATCGTCTGACATAGACGTAAACGCCTATGATGATGATGATGAAATAACTATGGTAAATAATGTTACTTATTGGAAAGCAAAACAATTAAAAAGCTAGATATGTTTAAAGTTTTCTTTTATATACCGTCAATTATCACTACATAGTATAAAACAAAGTCGCTTTCTCTGTCCCTATATCCCTATGTATGCTTAGATCTTTAAAACTACGCAACGGATTTTGATGCGGTTTCTTTTAATGGATAGAGTGATTGAAGAGCAGTCAAATTGTGGAATTCCCTTCCCGAAAACGTTCGACGAGCACCGTCTATTGAGACATTTAAAGAGCGAGCAAGAAAGTTCTTCTTAGAGAATAATAATTAGTTATTTATCCTATCTCCCATTAGCATAATATGTATTAGTTGATTATAAATATATATATTAGTTTATTTTATTTATGTATTTATTTAGTAGTATTTATATTGTTTAAGTATTAAGATTAACTTAGTATGCACTATCCCACTATCTGCTATGTAGTATCCTACTACCCAAAGGTTGCCTGGTAGAAATTGCTGCTTTAGCAATAAGGCCCCCTATATTGTACTGTTTTGTTCCTTACTTTTCTGCTGTATGTATTTGTGTTTCTTTGTGCAATAAAGTATCTTGTATTGTATTGTATTGTAAGAGGAAGGTTTATATGTATAATACATGCATAATATAGTAGAGAAACACTGATAATTTCCGTGCGAAGCCGGGGCGGGTCGCTAGTTCATTATAAATATCACGGCCTAAATCATTTCCCCGCATTCCGCATTTCAAATTCCCAGGCATTTCTGCGGATGGCAACAGGTGGAACAAAAGAAAGTTTATAAAAGTTCAAACCATTTTATATACTTTTACAAACATTCGCGGCACCACGTTTATTACATTTGAAAAAATTACGAAATGTTTCAAGACTTTTGTTACATCACTTCCCAGTTTATTTATTCAGCTATTTATTCTCTCTCTTTCTCGCTCTCTCTTGTCATGTGGGTTACGATATATTTTTTTCCCTTCGGCCGCCTACGAAACCGGAGCTACGTAACTAGTTACTAACTAAACATAATTCGTCCTTGTACGATACTAGTTATGTAGGAATAGGTTTTTTTCCTTAAACGATACTTGGTTACGTAGCATGAAACTTAAAGTGAGTTACGGGAGGGGACTTTTTAATTCTTCGGAAGTAACTCGTTCAAATGAAGACAGATAGGTACACAAACCTCTTTACAGGAAACTTCTACAGACCACTTATGAAAAATCCTTCATGAAGTATCTGTGATAATTCCTATGACAAAGTCACTGTTTAGAATAAATTGTACTTATGTCTTGTAGGGAGTGGGATTTAATAATTATTTTATTTCCTACTCGTTTTTTTTTTGCGTGAAAGTGAAAAATATTCAACGGAATTAATGAGCGTCAGAGAAGAAGACTTTATTTTGACGCGAAGAGGGCGAAGATCTTTATGGTCGCAGATACCACTGGAAAAAAGAATATTCCACCGGAGTGTTTTAATAATAACAGTGGGTGTAAAGGCAGTATAACTCTCAATAACAGAAATGAACTTGTAAAAGATAATAAAATACACCTAGATACATGTAAAGAAAGTCACGCCAATAATAAAATTTTTAAAGAATTGGAAAGTCGAAGTTTTGACTAGTCTTTTGTTTAAGCCAAACAAAAGACTAGTCAAAACTTCGACTCAATACAAAAACAATACGATGGTATGGTTAATAATCTTGAAAACGCAGGTATTAATATTTTGCAAGAAATCCCCGCATTCGAAAGTATAAAAACGGGATTATATAACCATCGAAACAAAGTGCTAGGAGCTCCAAGCGTGCGCTTCAATTCATCTACAGAAGTTAAGCTACCTAAAAAAACCCATCAGTTTCTTCTGGCACAATATGAAGATGACGACATTTATATATTTTGTAACAACAAAGTTAGATCAATTATTCAGCGATATAAGCATGTACTGGCCGATGGCACTTTTAACTCGTGCCCAATTGCATTCAAGCAAATATACACCAGACACGGTTATGATGAAATTACGGGGTTAATTATTCCGTTGATTTACTGTCTGCTACCAAATAAAAATTTCAAGGCTTATGAAGTTCTGTTCAAGTTGTTAAAAGTAAAATTTCCCACATGGCGGCCACAAAAAAATACTATGGATTTCAAGACAGCGGCAATGAAAGCCGTTAAAAAAGTCTATCCAGAAATCAACGTGAAAGGATGTTTCTATCATTTAAACAGATGCTTGTACAGAAAAGCAAAAACTTTAAAAATTAATACTTCTGTAAAAAGGAGGCACGTGGCGAGATGCGCAGGACTAGCTCGCATACCAAAACAATATTTTCGAAGCGGGTTACAGTACGTAATGAAAATGAGTCCGCCTGGTGATGAAATAATACAATTTTACAGTTATTTCAAGAATTACTGGTTGAATAAGACGGATTTCGAAAAGGTATGCTGTTGCTCAAAATAAAAAATCCGTACTACTTATAATGTGGAAGGATTTCACAGCAGACTAAATCGGTACATTGGGCGAAAGAAACCGACTTTGGCACATTTACTAGATGTATTGTGCAAAGAAACAAAAGTCGTAGATATCTTTTAAAGAAAACCAAAAAGTCCAAAAAATATGAGGAAATCGACGATGAAATAAATCGCAAAATAGCACAATTAAATGATATAATGTGACGGTTGGTCATTGCGTAGACATTATTACCCCGTTTTATTTTAAGTTTTAAAATACAAAGTAAAGTTAAATGTATATGTATTGGATATTATTGGTATTATTAATAATCCCCTTACTTAATACGCGTAAGAAGGGGCCCTTATTTTTTCTTTTTTTTTTGTTATGTTTACCATTAAATACAATTAATAAAATTATGGGAATATTTGAATATTTTCATTTTCATTTTATTTTTCTTCTGTCGAGTGGGTATCGAGTCTATGGACCCGATGAACCCTGGTATCAGACTTTTTGTACCGCCTAGTAGCATAACTATCAGGCCCCTGACATGGTTTGAGTAACGACCACTATCAAAGACAGCAACCCGGACCGACGGCTTAACGTGCCCTCCGAAGCACGAAATCTTTTTCTTTTCGGACAATCAGGTGATTCAGCCTGCAATGTCCTAACCAAACTGGGGAAAAAGATGATAATTTCTCAAATATCAACTTTGTGTTCCCCACTGGGAATCGAATCCAGGACCTCCGGATCGGGAGTCCATGGCACTAGCCACTAGACCACGGAGGCAGTTATTTTCACCTATTTCTACACATGTGGTATCGTACATGGACGAATTTTGTTTAGTTAGTAACTACGTAACCAAGTATCGTATAAGGAAAAAAACCTATTTCTACATAACTGGTATCGTACAAGGACGAATTATGTTTAGTTAGTAACTAGTTACGTAGCTCCGGTTTCGTAGGCGGCCGAAGGGATTTTTTTCCTTGTTTTTTTTTCTTTTTACAACATACAAATCAAACACACGTGTATACAGTGTGTGTAGTGCAGTGGCACTACGCAGGACCTTCTGCTCGTGGGGCTGTTTCTTCCTGAGCTTGTTGTTAGGCTGTCTCTTCCTTGACCGGGTTGTTGTGCTACTGGCTTTGATCCTGGAAAGCCTTGCACTTGATACGGCAGAAGAATGACCTGGCCCAAACATAATACTCGCACTAATGTAATATTACGTACCGGTACACTGCACTACGCAGTACTTCTTCTCATGAGGCTGTTTCTTTCTGAGCTTGTGGTTAGGTTCCGGGTCTTCCTTGACCGGGTTGTTTTGCTGCTGGCTTTGGTCCTGGGAAACCTTGCAATGGATTCGGCAGAAGAAGAACCTTCTGGCCCAATCATAATACTCGCACTAATGTAATATTACGTACCGGTACACTGCACTACGCAGTACTTCTTCTCATGAGGTTGTTTCTTTCTGAGCTTGTTGTTTGGCTCCGTCTCTTCCTTGACCGGGTTGTTTTGCTGCTGGCTTTGATCCTGGGAAGCCTTGCACTTAATTCGGCAGAAGAATGACCGCCTGGCACCAGGGCAGAAACGCGACGCACCGGTTACCACGTCCGCCTTCACCGGCAGCATTGCTAGACCAATATCAATAGCTCTCACATTATATGTTACAGAAAATGTTACAAATGTATTTGTTTTACGAATAGACAATATGACACATAAGTTGGTTCTTTGAGAGAAATTCTGCCGATTCTGGAATTTTTCTTTATTGGCAATTCGGCGAAAGCATGAAATAATCTACTTTAAAAGAACCTGTTCAGAAATTATGCTGATGCAGAGGGCCCCAACATGTTTTCTCCAAACCGGCCGGGTAGTAATCGACATAAAAACATACTTTTGATATCTATGAGTCGCTCTCGTGGACTAAGATCCGATGAAGATAGCTGCTCCTTAACTTTAGCGACGTCTTTTGGATGAAGAATATCGAATAAGCTTTGGCCAAGCAGTTCGGACTGCAAAAAAAACATATTGTTATAACACTCAGTTGAGTTTAGTTACAAAGTGGATATAGAGGTTAATTCTAGCTAGCACTTTCTAAAGCTAAATTAAAATTAAGATAATCTTTCTTATAAACAAATTCAAAAAGAATAACTAAGTAAGTAAGAGATTTGGGTTCTTTTTCGTTCATTCTGCAAGGGTCTCTTGAGACTATTCTCTGCATACCTGATCGTAATGCAGCATTTGTTTGACGGAGGCTGACACGTACAGCAGCCGGCCCCTGTCACAGCCGACGACTAGCAAGAAGCAGTCTTGCGCAGCTTGTAGGATCAACGCATTCAGTTCCCTCTCGGAGAGGAAGGCGGGGCGCGGGCGGGCGGTGAGCGGGCAGGCGGACAGCGCCCCCCGCACGGAGCGCAGGTGCTGCACGGCCATGCGGAGCACCGTCAGCTTGTCCAGCTTGCGCGCCATCGCCCCGCACATCGGGATCATTGAACTAAGCTCAGTTATGTACGTGTTCATCTTGTCTCGTCGCCGCTTTTCGATTTCGCTGTGATTTTGCCTGTAATTTTTGCAATGGATGATTAAACGTGTAAGCTTTAAAAACGACAAAAACCCTACATGTTAAATTAAAGATTTGAAAACTTACTTTTTGTCAGGACCCGTTCGTGATGACCTAGCGTCGTCTCCATCGTCGTCGTAAGTGCTGGCAGTGCCGCTACAAAAAAACATAAGTAAATAATCATGTGGCTATAGTTACACCAGTAATGGCTCAGCTCAGAATGCCTATCATAAGTTTCATAACATACGGGCAAAGCACAGCGTCCCGCAAACTGATAGGGGTTGCTCTGTCAACGAAACAAAACAACTATCACCAGGATTTATTTTCAGGAAATGTAAAATGTTTTTTTTTGCTTGTCCATACAAATTGTGTAATTAATCAAGGTGGCAATTTTGTATGGGAAAGTAAAACAAAAGAAATTTATTTCCAGAAAGAATTTTCTGGTTGTTCAATTTCGTTCAGTTTCGTTTAATGAACCCCTATTAGTTTGCGGCACGCTGTCCCTTACACCCCGTATACCTATTACGTCGATAACTACTTCACTTGTTCAACCAAACGGAAATAGGGCAGTTGAAAGTTTTAAGATTATCTAATCAAAGGGTTAATGCCTCAGGGATGTCTGTGTCAAAGTTTTATTGCTAATCACGTGAAGATTCCAAACATATAACTTACTTATTAAGTAGATGTGAACTTAGGTATTGTATCTAACTATAAAAAACTGTCTGGAAAGTAACACGAAAGTGTTTTACAAAGTTTTGTTTTTATAGTAAAAAAACTTGGTACTAAAAGTTTCGAAAACTTAGTTTTCTTGTTTGAAATTTGTTTTTTTAAAAAAGTACAGACTTACAAATAAACAGTTTTATGGACACAATTTCTAAACGAGAGTATTTTACGATATTTTTATTAAAAGGGTAAATTGTGAAAACGGCAAAATACACTAGTTCGGATCCATGCTCGCCCAAGATCTTTGCCACCTGTGACCCTTCCACAAATAGCATAAATGCAACAAATAAAAATGTCTTATGCCATAAGAAAGGGTTTATAAAGGTGTATATTTGTAATTCTTATAATTTGGGCGAAATAAGTAAGAGGGTAGAGCACAAAGCAGAAAACTATTTACTCTGTGGTGTAGAGATATCATAATTATTGAGCCAGCGAACGTAAGTAGGGTTTTGTAAAAAAAAATTGTTTTGTAAAATTCTTCAAACAACTCTTTGGCATAAACACCGAGGAAAGTCATAAATTTTATACAGTATTGATTTAACTACTTCATAGGATTCACCAGGTCGATAGACTTGATACTCACACGACAGAAGAAGAACTCCTTCAAATCAAAACTATTTTCAATCAATTAATTTTATTTTTTAAACATAGTCGCAAAACCGTTTAAACTTAAACTAAGCGGGGCTTCGGGTATTTCTAAGCATCAGGTTGCTGGTAGGTGCGCAGTAGAATGGAGGCAGGCGTCAAAGGATTGAGAGTTAATTGCCACTATTGTGGGTCCCCCCGGGCGCCCCTGGTGCGACACCCTGAGTTTGTAAGGTTACTTGCTGCAACTTAGTTCACCTTAGTAAGGCTTCATGATCGTGGTAGGTGAGCAAAGTCAAATTAGTGAAAATTTTCTCATATTTTGAAGTGTTACTTTGGTTATACAACACGAGTTATTCCATCCCGTACACAAAGACGACTTAGAAAACTTGTGGTACAGTCCCTGTTTGTTTTAATTTCATGCTATTTTTGATCTTAGCGTACATTCTAATTTATTTAGGGGTACATTAATGTTATGTTTAAAATCTTTGTGTTCTCACTTTTTTTTGTTTACAATCTTAATTGATTAATTAATAAGTTGAGACGTAACAATAAAATTCTCGTTAATAGCTAAAACTCTTTTCTCGGGACTAATTAGATAACTTCACTCTTTGTTTGTTTTGCAGACTGTTTTAAAACTCGTGATATTTTTTTATATCGATGTCACTGTAACTTTAAATTGGGTTGTTATCTATTTTATTTTATCTGTGACCTACTTATAAAGATTTAATGTGTGTTTACTCTTCGTAGGATACTCAGACGCTTACAGACATTTCACTTTGTCTCACGGTTCAGTGTTATCGAGTATTGTGTATGTTCTAAACATTTCTAAGTAACGTTTCCTCCATGCTGGTTTAGGAGCGAGAGAAAAACATAGAATGCGCCAGCTGCATTTCCTCCCGGCCATGCTGTAAAAACCCAGCTAAGGGATCCGAGGGTTGCCGTATATTGTAATTTAGGCGATAGGCTGACAACCTATCACTACAGCAATATACCTACACATCTATCTTAAATAACCCTCAAAACTTAGTCAGAAGTGGCGGAACGAACAATGTTTAGGTCGTTTATGCTCTGCCTACCCCATTAGGGATAAAGGCGTGATTATATATATATGTATATATTTCTAAGTGAATTTAGAAGACTAATTGCAGAAGCGAAAATAACATAATGAGATGGTAGCGGCATTTTAAATGGGGGTTTTGTCTCGTTATCATCTTAAGCCTAAGTCAACCCACTACTAGACATAGGCCTCTCCTACGGCACGCCACTGAGCTCGGTCTTCAGGTGTTCCCATTCAATCTTGCTCGCTACCTTACAAATATCATTCTCCACCTAGTATCGGGACACCCCACATCACACTATATCTGCCGAATCGTGGTCTCTACTGTAGAACTCGTGGGCCCCAAGCTCTTAGACGGATGTGAAATGTATACGTACTAGGATGACGGTTTCCGTTTCCGCATACTGCTGCCAGGAGATGTAACCTGCGAAACGGGCACCGACTGCGGCGCGGGCAGCGACGCCTCACAACCGGACATCTCGTAGCTGTCCGAACTAGCAACAAACATAAAAAAAATTAAAAATAAATAAATATATCTTTATTTACTTTAACAAAAGTTTTCTTAATCTATAATCTGAGTCTGGAACCTTCCTAGTAAGTATTAAATAATACCTGTAGCAGGAGGCCCCACTCTTCTATAACAATTAGTTTAATATTGAATTATGCAGAAATAAGTATAATATAATAATATAAAATTAATTAATAATGAAAATAAATAATAATTAAATTATATCAAAATTAAAAGAATAATAAAACATGAAAAATAAGTGGTGTGTGTGGTGTGTGTGTGTGTGTGTGTCATTTAAGATAGTTTTCTGTCTCTTCATAATTTAATGATTTTAGCTAACTAGTTATAGTTTTTTTACATTTCTGATATTTTAGTGTGTTTATGTTGAAGTTTTCATTTAATTTATTATATAGGTATGCAGAATGGGCAGTGTATTGTCGTTTACCGAATTCAGTTTTACAGCGATGTGTAGGAGCAGCTTTAATCTTTCTTCTTCTTGAAGGCACAGTGGGTTTAAATGGAAGTGTTTTGTGAAGTTTGAGAGTAGCCGAACGAATATACAGTTGTCTTAGGGAAAGAAGTCCACACGCCTGATATAACTCTTCAGTAGGAAATCTACTTGGTTTGAAGAACATTACTTTGAGCAGATATCTTTGTCCTCTTTCGGCTTCTACAAATTTAGTTTTTGTTGCACCCCCCCAAACAGGTATACAGTATTCAATTATTGATTGCGCCGGTGTTAAATAGATTTGAATTAATAATTGTCTCGATGCTACGTGCCTTAACTTCTTAAAAATCCATATCAGTTTTCTAATTCTAGTGTTTAGTGTTTCAATTTGTTCTTGCCAGGAAAGTCGATTATCAACAATTATACCTAGGTACTTTACAGATGTGACTCTATTTATACAATTACAGTTACAAGCACCAACATTGTTATGACATGTGTGCATTCTTAATTTAAGGTTTGGATTTGGCTGTGTCCTTTTGTCGATCGAAAAGCAGATATAGTTTGTTTTTAAAATATTTAATGTTAAGAGATTCTGGTTAAGCCACTTGGAAACTGAATGGAGTCCCTTTTCCCCAATTTTATACACTGATTCCCAAGATTTGCTAGAAAACAGCAAGCGGCTGTGTCGTCAGCGTATGAATTTTTTTTACCACCTTCTATTTTAAGATTTGTTAGCTCGTTCAGATACACAAGAAACAAAGTTGGCCATAAGACACTCCCCTGAGGGACGCCGTATGTACTATCTGCGGCATCACTTATAAATTTACCTATTTTTACTAACTAGGATCGGCCCAAGAGGTAATCTGTTAGTAATTTCAGTGGAGTGCCACGAATACCAATATTTTCTAGTCTTTGCACAAGGTTGGGGAGAGAAACGGTGTCAAAGGCTTTTTTCAAATCTATGAATACCGCGATGGTTTTCATTCCTTTATCCATTTGCTTAGCGATCAATGAGGTTAACGCTAGTACCGCGTCTTCTGTTGATTTTCCATGCCTAAAACCATATTGAGAGGTCGAGAGAATATTACATTTTTCGAGGAAGTTTATTAATCTAGAGTTAATCAATGTTTCCATTATTTTTGAAATTGCTGGTAAGACTGATATTGGCCTATAATTGTTGACATCGCATCTATCCCCTCCCTTGTAAACTGGTGTAACGATAGATCTTTTCAATATACTGGGGAAAACTCCTTTTCGAAAACAGATGTTTGTCAGGTGGCAGATGTTGGGAACATTAATCGGTCTAACCATTTTAAGAAATTTTGTTGGGATGCTATCCCAACCGGCAGCACTGTCTGTTTTTAAACTCATAAGAGTTGCATCTACTTCTTGTACATCCGTTTCAAGCAGAACAAAAGACAAGGCTATAGGGTTAAAGGTAGGTTTAAAATATTGGGCTTCAGGGTTCGTATTTATTATTTCTTCTGCAAGATGTTTGCCTATACTAGCAAAGTAATTATTGACTAAGTTTACTGACTCATTTAGATTTAGTTTTGTGGTTAGTAATTCTTCACTGCGATTTTTTATTGATTTATAAAAGGTAATATTATTTATAGTACGCCATAGCTTTTTTTGGTTTTTAACGCTTTGTTTTAGTTGTTCTCTATCGTACTGTCGTTTGAGTTTCTTTATAATTTTATTACAAAAATTGCGATATCTATGAAAGGTTGTTCTAAGAATATCATTATGTGGATCAGCTCTTAATTTGTATTGCATTCTATTACGGTTTTTTATGCAGCGCAGTATACCGGGGATGATCCATGGCTTAATTATCCTTTTAGAGCTTGGACTATATTTTGTTTTAGTATTTTCTGCAAGACTATTAGTGATACTGCTTATTAGGTGTTTAATTACAAAATGTGGGTCATCACTTAAAAGAAGATTATGCAAGATCTTATGAAGTAGGGTTTTAACAGCTTCTTCAAAATCTGTATGAGTTTGTGTACTAGGTTCATTTTTCTTCTGTTTAAGTTTAGACATTATAAGAAGTATTGTTGAGTGGTCAGTTGTGGTGGTGTTTAATATAGCTATTTGTGCTTCAATCTTAGTTCTGTTTAGTTTAAGCATATAGTGATCCAGGCATCTATGATTTCTGGTCGCTTGATAGTGGCCTGCCATTATACTATAAGTAGACAGCATGTTAAGATAGGTGTTTTTATTATTAAGTTCATGGGGCTTTTCTTTCTCTTCCAAAATAAGATTAACATTGAGGTCTCCTGTAATAATTATATTTGATTGAGTTTTTATTGTATTCAAATGATTGTCTAATGAATTAATGAAATTGGTTGCATGTTTGAATGAGGGAGAGCGATATATTCCTAAGATCAGGTTATTAAGAATTTTTATTTGTAAGCATGCTTCCTGATCTAGAATAATTTCTTCAAATAATGGATTAAGTTTTGTTTTAGCGTACGCTACAACCCCACCACATTTGTTGTGATTATTTGTAGACGAAAAAGCTGTATAACTTGGTAACATAGGGATTGGTTTATCTGGATCGAGATGACATTCAGTTAATATAATAACATCTACCTTAAAGTGCAATTGTGAAAGCGTTATTTGAAAGTCATCAAAATTGCAGTATATGCTCCTTATATTCTGTGATATTGTGGTCAAATCATTTTTGTTTACAGTAATATGTGTGCACAGGTTTTGAACCTCACAACTTAAAGTGTTAGCAGCTTCAATTTCGTCTACTTCTCTAGTATTATTAATAGAACTATTCATATTTAATAAAGGTAAGCTGAGTATACTTATAAGAATAACAATGTATGACGAGTGACAGAGGTGAGTTATTTGGATGCAGATTAACCATATTACTTTGTTTATAGTTGAGTAAAGTTTGCGTACTATTAAAATCAGTATACGTACTTTGATTGACATTCGTGTGATAATTAATTGAGTTTTGTAAGTAACTGAGATAGAAAGGGGAATATATCCATGTATATGTTGTATATGATGGTGTATTAATTATGTTATTCATGTGTAAGGCAAGTGTATCTAAAGATTTATGATAAGTGTGTAAAATTGTGTGTGAGTACGATGTGTTTACAATAATATTTGTTTTTTCAATATAACAGAGTGCTATTAAAATTGTACATGCAAAATCTTTAAAAATAACTAGTCATTTTTCTTGTAGAAGTTGGTGGATCTGGGCATCATTATTTATTGCAATGATTGGGGCATTTTCATTCTTCCTTACGTAAACATTTCCATATGCAGTCCAACAGTATTTGTAGGTCGTTGACTTTACTAAATCTCGTGCAAGAAAGAATAATCGGTCTGCTTTCGGGGTTAACTGCTCTGAGACGTAAATGGGGGTCTCTTCCGAAGTAACAAATCCTAAGTGTTTAGCTCGCAGTTTTGTCTTATTCATGGCATTATATATCTTGCATTTCTTTAGTAGATCGGTTTTTACTATTGTAGACGAGGTTTCAACGATTATGGGTGTATTTGTATTTGTTTCCTTTTTCGCGCGCACTCGGTACACATCTTTTATGCCAGATGTTACCAGGATGGAGCCCACGGTGGTTTACAAATGGGTCACTGCCGCAATTAAGTCTTCTTTTGTTTCATTTTGTTTTTTTGGAACATTTTTTATGTCAACACTGGATTTTCTGGCTCTTTTTAGCATAGTCTTCATTTTTTCCTCTAAAATATTAATGTATTTCTTATCTTCTTTGACTTGCAACTCTAGTTTGTCAACCGTTTTCTTAAGATCTTCATTTTGTGCAGTGAGAAATGCAATCGAGCTTTGAATATTGCTATTTGTTTCTTGGATCTGTCGAAGAGTCAGGTGAATCTTCTTAATTTCACTATTTTGTTCTGCGAATAATGAGTTTATCATACTTAATATTTCCTCTTTAAAAGCGGAAAATTCGCTCTTATCCGGTTGTCCTGCCGGTGAAATACTGTCACTATCCTTCTTCCTTTTAGCACGAGCCGCAATATAGTTGGGCGGGGTTACGTTAGTATCTTCATGTTCCATTTTGCGTTGTGACTCAGTTCTTTCCATTGTGCAGTCGCTGTTTATGTCCGTAGTGTGTGATTGGGCAACAGATTCGTTAGGAGTTTAGAAAGAGGCAATGGTTTTCGTGATGTTTTTTGGTAGCCGTTATAAAACGTAACACAAAGTAAAATACTGGGATATCATATATCACTAGCGGTTAGTATAAATGCCGCGATGACGGAGGCTACGATGCAGTAGTGGTAGGGTGCTGCGGGTCGGGCAGTAGAGGGCTTAGCTAAAGAAGATCACATACTACCAGGGTCGCGTATATACGCAGAGTAACACGACACAGCAAACAGGAGCGTGAGCAATCCGTGCATGCGGGGCGGTAAAACAGCATGCGCTAGTCTAGGCGAGGTACCAGGGAAGCATAGCTTGGTAGAGTAGTATGGCACGGCTGTGGTTACGGCAGCAACGAAAGCGCGGGCGAATGCGGGCGGTTTGGCGGGTGGCGAGCAGCGACGACGCAGCAAGTGTTGCGGCGAGGGGGCTTGTGTCAGCTAGTGTGCGCGACACTAACACACGCACAAGACTAGTTCGAGTGTAGCTACAAGCAATCTCCTTCACACTTCTGCACTCCTATTTTTTTTATTGAATTTAGTTTATCTAAATATTATTCATTATTTCAAATAAAATATAACACAGATTTCGGCACAACTATTCGCAAGCGCGGTCCGGGGAGAAGAGGAGTGGTAATTTTGTATGGGGAGGTAAATTTATTATCGTCTCCTGAACGAATTTCCTGGTGATAGTGGTTCAGTTCCATTGACTGAGCAATTCCTATCAGTTTGCGGGACGCTGTCCCTTACATCAGGTATAAACCATTTTTCACCAGCAGGGCTCGCATGCGCACAAAAACATAATTTTGTATTCGCGACATCTCTTCATGCGCATTTCACAATGAAAAATAGTGTGCATAGTTCACAGTAAAGTACTCAATACACATGATAAGGCGTAGCGTCAATAAACCGAAGATTTCAAGACGCATTTGTTTTTTTTTTACAACGTTCAGGATGACATGCATAAGAAGATAGCATCGTCTTAGATCACGTATAGTTATAGATCCACGGTCCTATACAGAATTAAACTCAAACCGTGGCACCACGTCAAGTATGTGCAAAAAGGTCGTATAGTGGTTTACTTAAAGCTTCAATATGGACCTTACTGCTTATTAAATAAAGATTTATTTGTCAAATAGCGACTAACATAAAAACAAGGCAAATGCCTTGATTTTTTGGTGCTATTTATCAAGCGGCGTTTGTGTAACTAACTATATTTGATCTAAGAGCACTGTACTTGTGCCGGTGACTGACGAATTGATTATCAATACTCCTTCTTATGTCATATTTCTTTGAAGATGCTTCTCCAACTGCGCCTATCATTGGTTTCGTGGAGTTCAGCGTACCAATGTATAGGTACAGCTTAGTATTCTGATCCTTATGACTATTTAACTGTCAATCGTCAACTTACTAATGCGGCAGGTTCTTCTTGCGCAGATCGTCGTTGTGCGAGGCGTGTGGGAGGAGCGGCGGGGGCTCCTGCGGCGGCACGTGCGCGCCTCCGCCTGCGCCCGCGCACCCGCCCACGCCCGCCGTCAACTCATAGGCCGTGGCAGCGCACTGTGGTTCCTCGCCCATACTAAGGTGCGACAAAAATATGAAATGCTTGATTTTGGGGTTTTTATAAATGAAAAGTATTTGGATAGGAGTGTCAATACGTATATTATAATCAAACTTAATAAAATCATTGTTTTTATGTATTAAAATAAATATATAGCATATAAAAAATAGAAATATTTAGAAAATATAGTAATATTTACAATTTGATTCTATTTACAAACCAAACAAGTTTGATATGGTGAAAAACAAAAATATATGCGTATAATTATGACCTACAACTACCTAAATATTAATCAAAAGATTATAATAACCTAAAACTTATTAAAAAAAACTGTTACATAAAAATCTATAACTAAATTATTAAAAACTAAGTAAATCTAAAACAGCCTTGGATAATACACATTTCTTCTTCCTAGGCAACTTTCTGAGCCCAGTTATCAATGGATCAGAGCTCAAAAGAAGCCTATTTAGAAGATCCTTATTCGTCACACTTCGGGAAAACTTCCTAGTATGACGAAGTCGGAATGTTTTAATATCCTTATTCCTAGCTTCTGCCGCCTCCTCCGAAAGCTCCCCAATAGATAATAGTGCATGATCAATTATTGCAGACCCATGCACTAATACCTTGTGGACAGAAGCCGGCAGATAAAACCACGGATAAGTTTGAACAATTTGTTTAGCAGTTTCCATCGCAAACTCTTCAAACTTACTCGCATTAATTTTATAGCCAGAACCTAAAGTTTTCAAAATGGTGGCACAACGTTCTATTAAGTTTTTATCAATTCCTGTAACTTCAGAAGAAATATCTGGATTTTCAAAAAACTTCCTAGCCGTGTTGCCATCATTGGAAGTTCCACTTCCCCCTGGTTTAGGTTTATCTACTATCAAACCCAATTTTTCCCTAAATTGGGATTGAATGGCAGTTTTCCTATCTGCTACACAATCTTTGTCAGCTTGTCCTCTTACTTGCCACTTTTGAATCGGTAGCCTGTAAGAGACATGCAGAAAGAACTCAAAAAACCTAATCCAGGCGTGAAGTGGTGATAACCCAAAAGCATAACGATCTTCATTTACAGCCCTTTGGACACATGAATCAAGATCATTCATTTGTTTCGGGGTTGCCTGACAAATGTAACATTTAGTTGAAGATGTCTCACTTAACGCATTGCAAACTTTCCCATCGACCATTGTTAGCTGTAGGTTGTGAGACACATACCAACTCCGGTTATCTAAGGTCCATGAAGTGGGTTGCAATGCGTTAATTTTTTCAGAAAAATATCGCTCTTCTTCGACCGATACCTGCGTGGTTTCTTTTTTATACTGAAAACGAATAGGTCGACAGTATCGTGTCGAAGAGGGGCGAGGGTTTTTCCAAATCACGACATCCTCTTGTTCAGTTTTTTGTAACAGCTGCAAAGGAACATATGATGTTACAAACAAATTACTGTCGCTATCAGAATTAGAGTCACAAAAGGCTTGCTTATATTCACTCTGTCCTGTTGTTCCATCAAACCCCCATTTACCAATCAAACAAAGATTTGATGAACCGTCATCAGGAAGAGAGTTCAACACTTCTTTTTGTGACTCTAATATCCTCGAAGCCGTATGATCAAGCAAAGCTTGCAAGTCGACTTCAGCGCAAGTCTCAGTGACAGTAATTTTATCTGCATCGGGATAACAATGCTCTTTTTCGTTCAACACAGACTTATAACTAGGCAATAAACTAAAAGGTAATTTACTATTTACAAAATCTTTAATCACCAAATACTGGTGTTTAGTAAGTTTTGCCTCAACAAGGAGAGACACCACTTCATTCGGAGTAGCGGGGGTGCCACGGAAGCTGACGTCAAGTCCAACCGAAGAACAATCACTCAGAGCAGAAGCTATCGAAACGTCAACTTCAGAAAGCTCCTTCATTCTTCTTTGTCGAGTTCGTTTAGAACACTCTTCGTACGCTTTTCTCGGTCTTCCACGCTTCTCAATATGCTCTGCAGCAGCAGCGGTGACCTCTGTTGATCTAGATGTACTAGGCTGGCAAAACGCGTCTAAAGGAACAGTCTCGGAAACATTCAGCCAGTCTTTTTGGTACTCCCGAAGTCGATCTTCCGAACGGTGATATTTTTTCCACATGACTATTAACTTCTCACAAATGTATGTGACACGGTTTCGCAGCTCATTAAAGCTGAAGTTCTCCTTGTCGCAGTCCGGAACTACAATTGAGTCTCGAACCTCTCCAAAGACATGATGAATGCGTTCAGCATGGCTTTTGTTCTTGGTAGTTTTGTGTTTACACCAAATTTCGAATACTGACATTCGTGACAACACATATTTACGATTTAAATCTGGAACAAAAGAAAAACGAGTTAAAATTAAAAGCCAATATTTAAATTTTATATGTGTAGCAACCTGCTACGAGAATGCTATGAATGCGTAGCACCCAAATAAAACATTATTTCGCAACTATACGCATCCAGTAGTTATATAATCATAAAATAGACGCATTGGTCTATCATATAAAAAAGAAATTTTTACAGAGAGCTCAAAAGAACCCCACAAAATCTCTACAAGTAAACCAGAAAGATTGATTTTCCTCTTAAAAATCTCATCTTTCGTAGCTGTGTAATTATAGTCAAACTAATAAGTTTAAATTTTAAAATAAAATGCAATAATAGTATACATACCTTGGTCTTCAAATTCCATTTCACTAATTTGTCACAAAAATACCACGTTTCTAGGAATCGGCAAACGAAAACAGGTAAAAGTCGGATGAGTCACCGATAAGGACTTGCGCGCTAGGGTAATTCACACTTTCGAGGTCGAAATAGGAATGAAAGTAATTAGCAATATTTGTTCTATTTATACTTTTGGGATGTTTGGACATTGAGGATTTTGTAATAATTACTTTTGACCTAAAATTTTGACATGCGTTTCAACTATTTTTGTCGTATGGGGGGAACCACAGTGCAGCGCTCGGATTCGCCCTACAACAACAACAGTCATCTTAACATTTCTGAATACCAAAAATCATCTTTTATTATTATTACATAGCCCACAAGAATCTGAAGAAATCTGGCACAAAGACTCTTCCTTAATACCTAAAGGAATTCCTTCAATCGCTATGCTTGGCAAGCCAGCATGAGTAGGAAAATCACACGGGCGGGAATCCAAAATATTTCAACTTGTATTTCTTAGGGAACATTCATCTCTTTCATGATATCCCTGTACACTGTTTTGTATACCATATATTAAATAATTTCCGTCGCATTGCATCCCGGAGAAAATTAATCCTATGACGACAGCATCGATACCCACAACGTCTTTACGTCATGATCATGAATGCATATGAACACACGTGGGACACTCAGAAAGATTTGCGACACTAAAAAAAATTGTTCTACAGGTACATATATTTTTATTAAATCTTTTCAAGTACTCTCCACCAGCCTCTATACAAAGATTCATGCGTCTGAACCAGTTTTCAAAACACTTTTTCCAGTCCGCCGTAGACACCTCGCTTACAGCCTGCTCGAACGCAGCCAGCGCATCTTTCGGCGACGAAAATTGTATCCCAATGAGCTGATTTTTTATTTTTGGAAATAAAAAGAAGTCACACGGTGCTAGATCAGGGCTGTAAGGAGGGTGACCCAGGAGTTTGACTGGTGTGCTGTCCAGGAAGTCCCTCGTTTTGAGCGCGGTGTGTGCAGGCGCATTGTCGTAGTGGAGCAGTAGTCCGCGGAGCCCTGTGTTTGGTCGCTTGTTGCTCACAACAGAAAAAACTTCTGGTAAACATTTGGTAGTATACCATTCGGCGTTAATGCTTCTTTGATCTCGTAAGGGAATTGAGGCCAAGTGGCCAGTCAAATTAAAAAAGCTGGCGATCAAAATCTTCCCCCCGCTTCGAGATCGCTTCACTTTGGTAGGCGTTGGTTCATTTTGAAACACCCAAACTGTCGACTGGCGCTTGGTTTCTGGATCGTATTGATAAATCCAGGACTCATCACCTGTTACGATGTCGTAAACACGCCGAGACGAGCCTGCTTCAAATTTGTTCAGCATATCACGGCACCATTCCACCCGGGCCTGCTTCTGAGCGTCGGTGAGGTAGTGCGGCACCCAGCGCGATACTATCCTCCTCACGCGAAGATGCCCTTGTAGAATCTCGTGAACGCTTCCCGATCCAATCTTTAATATGTGCTGAATCTCCTGATATGTAATTCGCCTATTATCTTGGATTAAATTTTTCACTGCTAGCACGTTTTCTTCCGTAATAGCCGTTAAAGGGCGACCGCTTCTTTCTTCATCCCCCAAGGTTGGTCGACCGCGCCTAAATTCGTTATACCAACGATACACGGTTGCCTTGGAGGGGCTTTCATCCATAAATGCCATTTGAAGTCTATCGAACGATTCATCCGGTTTCAGGCGACACTTGAAATCGTAAAAAATCATAGTTCTAAAATGTTCCCGGCGCAGATTCATTTTTCAGTAAGACACGATACTTTGAATTGGCTCGCAAAAAATGTGGAGGGAAATTTTGAAAATGGAACACTCAATTTTTTACTTACAAGTAATCATATTTTCAAAAAAGATTCCTTCCGGCCAGTCTGCCATATATAAAAACTATTTATCGCAATACTTTCTGAGTGGCCTGGTATACGTATATGTACTTACGTTGAAAACAACATTGAATAATATCGTGTAATCGTTGATAGGTAGGATGTTATTATAATGACGCAAAACAAATAATGAGAAACTAACGCTAAATTGCAGCTACGCACGCTTTTACGTAGGTATATTATTTACTAGGCTATATCGTATTTATAACGTAAACTATAGTTATTTTGTTAAATTTTTGACTTCAAGCAAATTAGTTTTGACTTGGAATGTACATAAACATAAATATCCAACTAGCATGTACAATTTAATATTTTCTACTCCATTGAGAACCTTAACATTTCATATCAAACATAAATCATGATAAGGATGGCAATTCTCGCTCATGTGCATTACGATTCACTATTATACATATATCTCAACATACTTAAGTAATCTACGTATTCTATTGAAATGAACAAGATTAAACAAGACCTTTTCGTCATAAAAGTGTTAGGTAGATAAAAGTTCAATTTTTTCAGTCGATTCAAATCCGACCAGCTTATTAGCAGATGCTTTCTTAAGACACGTTTGTTGAAATATTTATCGGAAATGTAGTGTTTACACCTATCGGAGAACCGCAGAAAATACAATTAGGTTTCATAATACCTAACACGTGTTCGGCTAGAGTAACCACAATGTATATGTTCAGCCGGCCAAATGACTCACAATACCAACTGATTAGGTTGAGTATGTAGCAAGAAACAGTATAAACGAAGCAACCAAGCAGTAAAAGCTGTGAAAATATCCGCATCTTCAAAGGAGTCTAGGACTTTTAGAAAGGAAATGTACATTATACACAGCATGAAAAGAAATTTTAGATTTATATTACTAAACTAACTACTTACGTAAATGATATCTTCAATAATGAACGTTTTATGATTCGAGGGACTGCGGAACTAATAGATACTACGCTAGTAAATAATATGCGAAGAGATTACATTGTACCGGATCAGATGGTGCGCTCGCGTCGTTGCATCGTGCATATAGTGCATATGCGGAAGCGGTACGACTAGCGACCTTGCACTAACGCCCCCCGCTCCCCTCCACACTTATTGACACGTCACACTCCCCCCCCCCCCCTAACACTACATCGAATTATGGAAACATTCATCAAATTGACTGCTGCTCACTTACTAGGATAATTGAAACAGTTCACTAAAGATGATTGAATTGCATGTAATGATGGTGATTCGTTGGGAAGGTGGACGACCACCTATCGGAACAGAAATTGCTCGCAATTGCATTCTGTGGCTTAACCAGAGGATTAATTTCGTGGGAGCAATTCATTTTGTACCTTTATAAAGACCCTATCTGGTTACATGCTGGCCTGGGAGCCAAAGAAAAATATAGAATGTGCCAGCTGCATTTCCTCCCGGGCTGTAAAAATCAGCTAAGGGATCCGAGGGTATCAATATATTGCAATTTAGACGATGGGCTGCCAACCTGTCACTACAACAATATCGCTAGAAATCTATCATAAATAATCCTCAACACTTTGTCAGACGTGGCGGAACGACTTTAGTTTGGGTCGTTTACGCTCTGCCTACCCCATTAGGTATAAAGGCGTGATTATATGTATGTATGTATGTATGTATCTGGTTACAAATAATAACAAACAACTTTTAAAATTATTATCAGTCTGGAAAGTAATCGTTAGTAATTTGATTACAATATCTTCGTATTGGAAATTGTGAAACATATTGTTGCAAATTCATGTACATTATGAAATCCAAACGAAAGTATCATAATACACATTTAAGCAGAAAAATCGATAAGACGTAGAAAATATTTGATCAGGCTAATATATTTTTTTGCAAACGTCAGAATATATAATAGTACTACATACGTTGGTGCTTTCAATAGGTAGGTATAGGTTACGTAACCTACATATTTATTTGCGATCGATTCAATGACTTCATTCATCATATATAAGTATAAAGGTCATGCGTTATTCTGAAAAAGGGCAAATTATTTCAATATCTATTAATTAGATGAAAATTTATGAAGACGTGAACGATTATATTATCTCAGTGCAATTAAATATTTTACTGTTTTTCGACAAGTAAATCAACACGTTTTGTGATATTTTTTTCCCCCTGGGTTAGTTCCTTGATTGACTTTAATCTAGATTACTGGTGGGTGATGAATTGAAACTAACTAAAAATAACACTAAAAGTAAGGTATTTGGCGCCGGACTACACGGCATTTTTTTAATAACCTGTCTTTTAGCTTCCATGCTAAATTGGGAGGAAAGATCTGAAATCGACATCAGACGTGGCGAAGACGCCTTCATTTTTGCAACTAGACGTTTGGGTCTTCCTACCCCGTAATAAAGGCGTAGGTAATAACCATTGGCTATATTGTGTCAATAAAACCCGAGATAGATATTACAATGTTTTTTTTCTTACTAGGAGCTTTCTAAGCAAATTTAAAAAGTGGGATCAGTTGACGACAGCAAAATGATATGTATTTTCCGATTCACACTCATCCCACGGGACCAAATAATTGCGGGTTCAGTTGACAAATAACCCGAACAAACGCATTTATAAATTTAAAAAAAGCAAGCTACACGCTTTAAAGATTTTTAATCCCTTTTAACATTGCACTCCCATAATTGCAACAAGATATTGTGGTTCTTCCATGCTGAAAAAAGAAATAGAATGTGCCAGCTCCTTTTCCGATCAGAGGTTTTTGGTATATTGTAATTTAGGCGATGGGCTGATACCTACAAAACTATCTTAAATAACCCTCAAAAGTTTTTCAGACGTGGCGGATCGACCTTTGTTTAAGTCGTTTACGCTCTGACTACCCCATTAGGGATGGAGGCGTGATATATTACAATGTAGCGGTGTGGTAGCGGCGAATAACTAGCCTCTTCAAATTGTGCATCGGGTGCCTGCCGCTCATTAGACCCACTTGCGAGTAGATGTCGTACTGCACGCAGACCACGATGTATAATAGTCCGTTTTTTAACGTTGCGTTATAGAAACCAACTTGTTTTGCGACCCAAAACCTGTTTTTGCTTTACAACTTTAAAGAAAGTCAACCGCAAAACGTATGTTTGTAACAAGATTATCGTCTGCGGTTCCGAAGCTTGCACCTCTGATAAGTTGTAAAGCAAAATCAGTTTATGGGCCGCAAAACACGTTGCTAGCGATAACTCAACGTTAAAAATACGAACTATAGATTTTATAATCTATCCTTTTCGATCGACAGAATTTACGGATTTTCGTAAAACCCGATGAACCTTAATGTCAGAGTTTAAAAACTGCCTAGTAGCCCAGCTAATCACGAATAGAGCGACCGAATTATCAAAGAAACCGATCGATACCGACGGCATAACGTGTCCTCCGAAGCACGATGCCCTCCGAAAACTTGTTAAGCTGAAACTAGTTCATATACTATACAGTCAAACTATTTTTGCGAGGGAATAGGCCCCATAGAGATCCGAGCCTTCCATTTGTGTACTTTTCTTACAAACTTATCATTCGCTTCATCTATACACGTCACATATAGGTATATTTTGAACTGACCTTTCTTTAGGACGTCCCTGATTTGAACGGGAATTTGACCTATGAAATAATAAGAGATTAATTAACTGACATACAGCTACTATTGAGGTTAGCATAGTAAACATGGCAATGTTTTAACATTCCTACATCATTACTAGCACGAATACTAATACAATCGATTATATAAGACAATAATGAACAAGTTACTATGCTAATAGTTACTCTTAACAATACTTCAATACGTAGAACTAAACAAATAAAAAATAAATTAAAATATCAAATTACCGAACTGCGCTTAGCCGAGTTCCATGTCCATTGACTAGTATTAACGCCTTTCTGCCAATTGAATCAATCAAAGAAGTCCATTTGCTGCAAAATCTCACAAATGTCTCATGTAGTTATGGAGGCTATGTCTTTGAATTGGTATCTAATATCTACGAGTACAATTAAATGGAACTCTGCTTAGGGTGTACTAACAGGGTGTTGGCTTGGAGGCAGAAATAGGTCTCCTCGTTTATATATTTTTTGAAGTAAAATAAATTAATTTAGTAATATTACGCAGTTGGGTACTTTGATTATTATTTTGAACTTTTTAGTCAGGACTTTGAGTAGGTATAAAATCGTAATCTTGCCATATCATTCAGAGAGTTGTTTCCACTTTATAATATCAAATGATAGTAACTATCGAAAATAATAAAACAGTTTTAAGCTAACCGTTGATGCTATGCTTATCCTGTAAGGTTTACAGACGTGAATATTAAGATGTATTTATATTCATACACGTTGCACACTACACTGCGTTATTATTGTGCAATATGTAAAGCTATTTTAAAACCAACATAAGATGATCTGAGTGTTCAAGTAATTCAATCTAATGGAGGATCAAGTAAGAGTGTTTTTTTAGGAGACAGAATTTTTATTTTTTAAATGTTGATTAGACCGACCTTAAGTATTGATAGAAATTATTTAGTGTGATAAACAATAAAATTAGTGCCAAAGCCTTCTAACGTGTTTATTTGGCTAAGGTTTTATACTGAATTCGATAAATTATTATTAAAAAACTTTAATTCGTTGTAGTTTCTAAACGGTCACTCAAAACGAAACATGATTTAAGAAACCTCAATGATACCCCACACGGCATAGTTGGCCGATATTACTTTTATAAGTTTTTACAAAATGGCGTCTGATTGTCACCATATTTATTATTGATCAAAATCATGTCTTCAGTGACACTAGCATGGTTAAGACGAATCGATTGACGTATGAATCATTAAAATCTACCCACGCGTTTGGTCTCTAGAGCGCCACACAGGTTCAAACAAACATACATAGCTGATAAACATATAACCTTCCTTTGCGTTGCGCAGTCGGATAAAAAGGGGAAAATTTATTTCTTTAGTATGGTTTTAGTATTTGGGCACAGAAAGAGAACAGAGACCGCTTTGTAATTTGCGTAATGCGCAGATTGCGTATTAATGTTATAATGGTTCAGAAATACGCCCGCTGCTGCCCTATTTTTGAGTCACTCGAATCGAAACTTGTTTTCCATATAATTTGGCATTCGAATGCGAATTTAAGTTCGAGTGCTTCCAAAATACGACTCCTAATCTTGAACAGAGCAGAAGCCTTGGCATTTGGAGGAAGGAAGCAGAAGTCGACACTTTTCCGGTGCGAGGCAGAGACCCTATCCACTTCACTTTCAGACTAAAAACATTGGAAAAGGACAGGAGATATATTCTCTCCGGTTTTTGATATACCGTCGGTGGTTTTATGTGTCATCTGTCATTTGTATCCGTCGTTATCTGATATGGCGGATAAAATTGACAGAAATACTGGGTAAACGTGCAAAAGCGCGACAAAATCGAGCGGACAAAGTGTAAAACCAAAGAGTATAAATCGCATGTCCTTTTCCAATTTTATTATTTTTAAAGTGACAGATAGATTTTTATTTTAGTTTTAGCCGGCAAAACTAGAATCGAGCCCATTGTCTACTCAAAATTAATAACTTTATTATTTCTTAACTCGATTATTAAATCTAAATGTGCTTTTTTTAATGATCAACGTAATTTTTCTAGCCACCCAGTCGTCACGCCTGCCAGTTTTGCTTGGCAAAATATGTCGGGCCGCTAATGTGCTTGCGCATGTTGCGTTGCGTTCCTTAACTTTTTATGAACTAAATGGATGGGTTCTGATTTTGACTCAGAATACATGTTATAGAAGTTGTAACTATGAAAAAATAAGGCTTCTTCTACATTAGTTACACTAGCCAGACCTGCAAGACAATCCCACGACAATCGGGCCCCTTGGCCCTTATTAACACCAATTATTGCCACCTATACCTACAATTATTTTCGTAGGTACCTTACAGAGAATACGAATTCGAAATTGTCATTTTGGTGATTGTAGGACTATTCATAATTTGTAAATTTTAAAACCTTTGCTGTAAAGTACGTAATTTCGTACCTATGAAACCTTCTTTTGTTGTTCTTTCTAAATCTATGAAACAATATTTAATACATTTCCTAGAGATCCTCGGAATTGTATATAATTCATACATATATTCATTTGATAACTCCCAGCCTTTGGCTGTGCCTTGGTCTTAATATAGGTACTATTATAATTTTTGTCTTCCATGTTGGACTAGGAGCGAGAGAAAAACATAGAATGTGCCAGCTGCATTTCCTCCCAGGCATGCAATAAAAACCAGCTAAGGGATCCGGGGGTTTCTGTATATTGCAATTTCGGCGATGGGTTGACAACCTGTCACTACAGCAATATACCTACAAATCTATCATAAATAACCCTCAACACTTTGTCAGACGTGGCGGAACGACCTTAGTTTGGGTCGTTTACGCTCAGCCTACCCCATTAGGTATACAGGCGTGATTATATGTATGTATCATTTTATGGTCGCAGTATAATACATCTCGACTTGTGTTGTGAGGTATAATTTCAGTACCCGTACGACAGATAATCCTGTTCAGCCTATACTTATCCTAGTTATCACTTATGTCGCTAATGTAAGAAATTATGTTCTAGTTTACGTGGAAATATGAAACCTAAGAACGTGTCGAAACGAACGCGTACAGAACAATTAAAATAATTCCATATCTTTATTATGGTATACAAGGAGTAAAAAAAAATCTGGCCATATTATCGGATGTGATTCTACCCATGAATCTGATCATTTTTAAACTGACAAGCTGTATAGGAGGCTCAAACTTTTTTTCGTATTTCGACCTAAGTTCCTTGGGGAAAGTGGTTCAGTTTTATGGGTAGAACCCCTAAAATATGGCCACCTATTTTTTACTTTCTGTATACCTACGGTATGAACGAACTTATTTTGATACTGTCTGCTGTCAGTTAGAATACTTTCAAAAATTCAATTCGTTACCAATTCACATCACGAAGATACTTGAACAGAGCGGATCAATAAGTCCGCCTATACTGACATCACTTTCTCTTCGCTGATGAGGGGTATAAACTTATTTTAGTTAAGTTGTGTACGCGGCCGAATTGACACCATAGTGCACCTTGAATCGCGTTATCGACAACATAGCGCGCAAGTATGACATCTATGTACCGCATAATCTATAGCGCACTGCAAACTGCTATTGCATCATTGATCTAGGAAATGACAGGTATGGACTTAATTTTAGTTTAGTTGTGTATATTCGAATCGACACCATTGTGGACATTGAATCACGTTATCAACAACAAAGCGCGCAAGTATGAAAGCTATGTACCGCATAATCGTTAGCGCACTGCAAACTGCTATTGCATCATTAACTAACAGGTATGGACTTATTCTAGTTAAATTGTATATATTCGAATCGACACCATTGTGGACCTTGAATCGCGTTATCAACAACATAGCGCGCAAGTATAAGAGCTATGTACCGCATAATCGTTAGCGCACTGTAAACTGCTATTACAACATTGGCCTACAGGTATGGACTTATTTTAATTAAGTAGTGTATAACCGAATCGACACCATTGTAGTGCATCTTTAATCGCGTTATGGTATGGTATGACAGCTATGTACCGCATAATCATAAATTGTATATTTTCGAATCGACACCATTTTGGACCTTAAATCACGGTATTAACAACATATCGCGCAAGTATGAGAGCTATGTACCGCATAACCGTTAGCGCACTGCAAACTGCTATTGTATTATTGGCTTACAGGTATGGACTTATTTTAGTTAAATTGTGTATATTCGAATCGACACCATAGTACATTTTGATTCGCGTTATCAACAACAACATAGCGCCAAGGTATGACAGCTATGTACCGCATAATCATTAGCGCACTGCAAACTGCTATTGCGTCATTGGCCTACAGGTATGGCCTTTGTTTAGTTAAGTTGTGTATATTCGAATCGACTCCATATTGCACCTTGTATCGCGTTATCAAAAACAACATAGCGCCAAGGTATGACAGCTATGTACCGCATAATCATTGGCCTACAGGTATGGCCTTTTTTTAGTTAAATTGTGTATATTCAAATCGACACCATATTGCACCTTGTATCGGGTTATCAACAACAACATAGCACCAAGGTATGAGAGCTATGTACCGCATAATCATTAGCGCACTGCAAACTGCTATTGCATCATTGGCCTAGGAAATGCCATCGGCGGTTGCGCAACCGATAATTCATACCGGTATAAAATCAAATGGATAGTGTTGACTTAGCGACAACAAGAGTACATACATTACATATATTTATATTTTTTATAATACATAGATATAATCACGCTTTTATCCCTAATATTTATTACTAATGGGGTAGGCATAGCGTAAACGACCTAACGGCCACCACGTCCGACAAAGGTTTGAGGGTTTTTGAAGACAAATTTGTATGTATATTGCTGACGTGACAGATTGTCAGCCCATCGCCTAAATTACAATATACTGAAACACTCTGATCTCAGATCTCTTAGCTGGTTTTTACAGCATGCCCGGGTGGAAATGCAGCTGGCATATTCTATGTTTTTCTTTACCTCCCAGGCCAGCATGGAAGAAGTTTTTTATTATACAATGTACAAATACGAAAAAAAAATCCCATACAAAATGCTTCTGACACCAACGTATGTATGTAATAACTATTATTTATGGATCGTTCTGGAAAACTGTATATTGCTGTAATGATAGGTAGTCAGCTATTCTCCTTTATTATTCTAATATACAAAACCGTCATCTGTACCGTAATCCTCTGAAAATATCTGGAAATAAATAAAAAAAAAAAAAGACTTTTTAAAACAAGCTTTTATTTAAATACGCTAAAATGAATAAAATTTACTTATCCTTTAAAACTTTTACTATCAACTTGTAACGTCGTCATTACCACAATGTACGTATATGATACCTGTCAAAGCTTGTCACGGGATTCAATTAGGTAGGTACGTACGTAATCGTTCGTTTTTTTTAAAAGTAACCAGTTTCTATTATTTTGTTTATTTATTTATTTAATCAACATAGGTAAATCTCACGACAAGCTTGATAGTAAAAGTTTTAAAGGATAATTTTATTTCATTCTTTCTAGCGTATATTTAAATAAAAGCTTGTTTTATAAAGTATTTTTACTTTTAATTTGTTATTTTACTCTTTAGTTACCATTTTGTACAAGTTCATCAAAAATAACTAGTCCTCCACTACATCCAACCATAGGTTTTAATTCAAGCTAAACGCGTATTTTCAGCTTAACCGGCTAAAGACTTTAAAAAATACCAAAACTAAGCTATATTAGGACATTCGATGAGGGAGTTCCAATGGCTATCTATTGGCTCCATCATGAGACCCTCATCATCATGTGTTATAAAAAATGCTCAAGTCAGCAAAGCTAATTAGAAAAACATCGGCTACCTTAACATTTTCTACAAGGGAGTTCTAATGGCTATCTGTCGGCTCCATCATAAGACCCTCGTCATCATGTGCAATAGAAAGTGCTCAAGATAACAAAGCCAATGAGACCAAATTTGACTTCTTTAGTACTTTATATGAGAAAGTTCCAGTGCATATCTGTTTTTTCCATCATGAGATCAGTTAAATGGTTTCATAATATACGCTGCATTGTCACCGGATTTCAATAAGTATCCAAAATTTCAGCTCGAGAAGTGGGTCAAATTTAGCGTGCATGATTTGTAGACACACAGACAGTAGTTTTACCTGTCCCTGGACAGGTAAAACTAAATAAAAGCTTTAAAGCCCTGCAAACCAAAAGTTGAGGCTAATATATGACCAGACATAATATTATCATGTGTATTGTGTTTTAGGCCAAAACTTCGTCGCATTAGTTATTTGTAACGCTGCGAGGAACCGCGTAGGCGTGGCGAGTAGTGGGAGGGCGATATTAGAACACGCCCCTAACCTTTCATTTTCATGGATTTCAAATAAACTAGTCTGTGGCATTGACCTTAGACTTAGACATAGGCAAATAGTTACTTATGTTATAATCGAAAATATACAGGATCAATTTCAATGAAGCGATTTGAGTAATGAAAATGACTTGTACGTCCTAAGTTTGGCTACCATTATAGACTTTTAACACACAATTACTATTAGTTTATGGATTATACACTTTCGTACACATTTGACTTTTGTTAATATTTTTCAAAACTCATTGTACACCGCGGTTCCTAAAATTAGTTTTTAATAAATCACACAAAAATGCAACATGAGTGCAACTTACAACATTATTACGTGAACTGCATTTCTTATTATTAAATTTTAAACAATAATTATACAAATCTCTACAATCATGTCTATAAAGTTTGCATCAAGTATTTTCTAATAAATTACTGACTTTAAATTCATATGGAGTATCGAGATCAAGAAATTAATTAATAAACGTATTTAGTCGAACCGCAATATTTTCTCCTACAAGTAACCTTAGTTTTAAGATTCTCATATAAGATTAAGATTTCAGATTTGTTCTTTTTCTCTAGCGTGGTTATCCGCACGGTATTAACACAATCGCGATTTTATGTATTTCAATGAAGCCATAGAAATGAATACTGAGGGACGAGGTGAAGGGTAGTGACGTAGATTATATCACAAGTACGCTTGTTACATGCTGGACTAGAAGCGAGAGAAAAACTTAGAATGTGCCAGCTGCATTTCTTCCCGGGCATGCTGAAAAAATCAGCTAAGTGATCTGAGGGTTCAGTATATTGTAATTTAGGCGATGGGATGACAGCCTGTCACTACAGCAATATACCTACAAATCTATCTTTAATAACCCCTTTAAACTTTGTCAGACGTGGCGGAACGATCTTTGTTTAGGTCGTTTACGCTCTGCCTACCCCATTAGGAATAAAGGCGTGACTATATGTATGTATAAACGCTTGCTGGCATGCTAGTTTGATTGCAATTAAGTCAAAATATTGGTATTAAGACCAATAATGGGCAGTTTATTAAATCTAAATGTTAAAATGTTTCACCACTCCATCCGTGAATCTAAAAAGAAAGTACATAAAAGGAACTTTTATCAGGCGAGAAAGTCTGCGTACTTCTCTTAAAAGTAATTCTTAGGCATTACTTCAAATGGACATCACGGCTCATCGTCACGTGTGGCCATGGAAATGAATACATAAACGGAATGATTATTTGGAATCTCTAAAAAAGCACCTTTAAAAAACCGCCAAAAAGTTTTTAAGGAAAAAAATCTCGGAACTTCGGTTGCTACGGGAACTTCTTGTTAGAAACCCTTTCTAGTGAAGTTATTAGATTTTGTCGCCAAAACGTGAACACTGCTACGGTTTCGCCAATCGATAAGCCTAGCTGAAGTCTCTACTCTCAATCACTCCGTCTTTGCTTAAAGTGGTAATAGTTTTCAGCTAGCTAAGGTAATCGGCCTAGGCAAATGTTGATAGAGCAAATATTGAAGACTTAAGGAGGGAAAAAGGATCAGAAGTATATACTTAAAGTCCATTTGCAAGTCCGGTCGGGCCTGCACCTTTGCTTCAGTACAAAGGATTTAGAGAAGATAGCGAAGCGGTAGCGTTAGCGATGTTCTCGTCTGTGTCAAAATCTGCACTTCGGAATGCACCTTGCATTTAAACATTTTAACATTAAGGTACAAAAAGAACATCGCCGGCGCCCTAAACAGGAATAAATTGTTTGTGGCCAAAATACAAACATTTTCATGAAATTTTACGTTTAGCGGAAATGGCAAGTAATTATCCATTTTGTAACCCATAATATTAAATTTCAACCTATACAAAACTAATTATGAATTATAATATTGTGTGCTGGTTTGGGAGAGAAAGAAAAACATAGAATGTACCAGCTGCATTTCCTCCCGGGCATGCTGTAAAAACTAAGCTAAGGGATCCGAGGGTTTCAGTATATTGTAATTTAGGCGATGGGCTAACAACCTGTCACTACAGCAATATACCTTCAAATCTATCTGAAATAACCCTCAAAACTTTGTCAGATGTGGCAAAATGAACTTTGTTTAGGTCGTTTCCGCTCTGCTTACCCTATTAGGGATAAAGGCGTGATAATATGTATGTATGTATATTGTGTGTAAAATGGAGAATTGCTTGCGATTTCCGCTTAACGTAAAATATTCATGAAAATGTTTGTATTTTGGAGACAATTAATTTAAAATTGATGTCGCCACCGTCGCACCTCAGTCTTAAACGTCATAATTTTAATGTTTTATGTTACATCGAAACACACATACCACTTCTTCTTCTTAGCGTGTCGATGGAACACGAGAAATACTACGCTGTAGCGGCCCAGAATTCAGCCACCATACCAGTAAAATGCAGTTTAAAGAAACGACGAAGCCCTATAGAAATTAGGTACTACATTTCACGCTAAGTCGAAGAGTTGGGAGGGTTAAGAAACTCCTGCCAAACTTTTTATAGCTCGGGCAAGATGGATAATAATAGCCTCAAGTACAAAAATGGTAAATATTACTTCAACGTGTGACCTGAGCTCTAAATAATAATCGCTGTTATAATCGAAGTTTAGTAGTATAGGTACTTTTTGAACATTTTTTAAACTAACTACAATAATATTGAATAGTTCTATAAGTAATCATCCTTTTCGATTTATGGGATTTACTTTCTGCCCTATTACAGCGGGTAATAAGCACTTTCTTCCCTACTTTATTTTTTTTAATTCTAATTCAAGACTACCAACAGGCGGATGCCAAAAGAAAAAAAGTTTGCATCTCGAAACCCACAAAATGATACTGGCCACTTACATTTTCATTTGCCTCTTTTATATTTTCAAGTAATAAATAAGTTAAAACAACATGCCCGCGCGTAATATTTTTCGTTCTTTGTCTCATTTAACATATTTAATTAAAATAAGTGTTTAATGTTTTTGATGTAATATAGATAATATAAACTATCGTTTACGCCTGCCTCCCCATTAGGGATAAAGGCGTGATTATATGTATGTATGTATATACTATGTGTTTAGTTTGTGTTCTGTTCTGATAGATGATGATACATCAAATATACATATCTTCTCATGTAAGTGATATCATTATTTTTCTTACAAGAATTTTAAATTATATTTTCCTCATAGGTGTAGTATAAAGCACTATCACTCGGAAGAAAATGCGATTTTCAACTCGTGTGTATTGAATTGAGGCCCAAAGCGCAGCTGAGGGCTTCAAACTACACCCTCGTAGGAATCGATTGCTTTTCTTCCATCGATGAACAATGTACTATTATTTCTATCTGACATAATATCACTCAATAGGCACTCGTGAAGTATTTACTTGGGGCGTAAACAAAGTATAGAAAAACTAGTTTGTCAAAGAAGCCGCGGCAGCTCCGCGTAGCCGACAAGGTCACATGTATAGTAATTGCTAATCCTCTATTGTCTGCATTCATCGGTTAGCTTGCCAGTTGCCACTACACGTCTTGATCAATGCGGACTCTTCAATAAGGGATACAGGGTGTTAGGTAGATACGTGCAAACCACCTATCTTCTGGTTTATTTTTTTCGACTTTTGCTAAAGGACAATGGGCAAAAGTGGTCCAAGACCCTACACTGATAAGACTTGTAGGAAATGAAAGTAAATACTTGTCATATGATTCAGGACAAGTATTATCAAAATCCATCCCGGGTTTTTTTATACTTTTACTTTAGGATATTATCCTGGACAGGAGTAAGTGGGGAAGGTTTAAGCAAAGCGGGAGACATAACATTCGAGAGACACGCAATGTTAATATGACCGTGTCAAAATAAACACCGAGCTAAACGTAAAATCATATTTTTATAGTTAAGTTAATTTAACCATTGAAAAAATCCTTGGACCAATTTTGATAATACTTGTCCCGAACCATATGACAAGTATTTACTTTCATTTCCTACAAGTCTCATCAGTGTAGGCTCTTGGACTAAGTTCCATTCATTTTGCCCATTGTCTTTTGCTAAACTTAGTTTCATACAAATTGGTGCAAATGATTATATCAGTGATCACGTGGTACGAAAATGCAAACTATTTATTCGAGACTTTCGGTAACTTGTAAAACAAAAGTGGTTTCGAACCAGGCCACGGGACTTTTGCAGCTATCCACCAAACCCCATGTACATACATACATTTATCACGCCTTTATCCCTTATGGGGTAGGCAGAGCGTAAACGAACTAAACAATAGTCGTTCCGCCACGTCTAACTAAGTTTTGAGGGTTATTTAAGATAGATTTGTAGGTATAATGCTGTAGTGACAGGTTGTCAGCCTATCGCGTAAATTGCAATATACAGAAACCCTCGGATCCCTTAGCTGGTTTTTAAAGCATGCCCGGTAATAAATTGCAGCTGGCACATTCTATGTTTTTCAATTGCTCCCAGTCCAGCATGGTAACACCTTATATATGGCAGTATTCGCAATTTTCCCGTCCCCTTGTAGTCGCCCTGCACGTGTAAACCGAGACTGTAAGGCTAATTACACGTGAAAAATAAAAGCAATATAATATAATGTTGCGGTTGATTACATAGTTACTTGCATAACACAACATGAGCAGGTAGGTTCAATTTTGTTGCATATTCTTAGAAAACAATACATTGGTAAAAGTACGCCTAAACTTATTGGAATTGGAAACGTAGAGCGTCAAAACTTGAATAATTTTTGTATTTTTTGTGTGTAAATAATTTATTTATTTATTTAATCATAAATTTTCATAGACATAGATATATTATTACAAGTTGACATTCAGGTTTCTTAGCCAGTCGGCCGCGTCTGGAGTAAGATAATAGATATCTTGTTTAGATCCCGTGTGTGTAAATAATATATGAAATAGTATCAACTAAATAAGAGAGTTGATCAGTTTTGTAAGTAGAACATATCCTTGAAATATTTAGGTATACCATTAATTAAAAATTTCTTATAATTTAACTCATACAAATGTGTCACACAAATCGTCAAAAATGCGCCCGGCAAATCGAGTAAACTAATTTTAATATAAAATGCGGTTTTGGTGACTTGGCAAGGGCATTGCTGAAAATGTATAAACTGCATTAAATTGCAAATGACTGCACCGATGGAGACTTCACAACCTAAGTATGTAGAACCAATCATTTATATCTTTGATCTTTGATGTGATGTAATAACCAGCGTGTCAATCAGGTCGAACGTCGACTCGACAGCCCACTGGATACAACGACGAATGGCAATCGCTCCTTCTACAATTTAAAGTAACATAGAAATTTCCAGCTGTTCTTCTCGAACATTCCTACTAAGTCAGTAGAGATAGAGCAGGAGTCGAAGGTTTCAGTGTTTAAAAATGTTAGCGATCGATGAATGTGTGTCTTCATCGATCGCTAACATTATATATTTATATTTATTTATATTTGTTAAATAACAATTAATATATGTGTGTACGACCATGTAAGACATTATGTGTACATTTATGTAGGTGCTCTACCTGCCCTAGACGAGACATAGGTGTCACAAAATGAGTTGAAACGCGTATTCAGTCGACACTTATATTACCTCACATGCAACTGAATCTGGAAACGAAATGCGGCTGATTTTAATTCAAAAGTACGTGTTGACCCAAAACCATGACCAATCGATCATTGGTAAACATCATTCTATACAGGGTGTAACGGAAAGGGTATGTGCACCCGAAATGATGTAAATCTACACATGAAACTAAACAACTTTTCCTAAAGAACATAGGTAGTAAACCAAAAAAATATGTTGACCTTCCATACAAAAAGCATTAGCTAACAGCACATTTAGTATGGTGTGTAAAATTTTCGTTTTTCGTTGTTCGACCTATGTTTCTTTATAAAGACTATAAAGTTGGTTCGATGCTGAAATGTGTTTTTTCAGTTAATTTATCGTATGGGATTATTTGCTGCGAGGTCTAGAGGACCACCCGAGATCACGTGTAGGGTTTTTAAGGTAGTTCCTACGGACGTAGAGCAACATCGATTTGTAACGATCATTATTAGAAACAGTGACCGGGACCGACGGCTTATCGTGTGTCAACCAAGCACGGAATCTGTTTTCTTTCAGACAATCAGGTGGATTCAGCCTGCATTGTCCTAACAAAACTGGGTAAAATCTCACAAAGTGATAAATTGACAAATATCTACTTTGTGCTTTCCCCCTCTAAATCGAATCCAGGACCTCCTGATCGTAAGCCCATGGCTCTAACCACTAGACCACGGAGGTAGTTAGTTTCTGTTAGTATTCTTATCTTATAACTTTTAAATAATGTACTGCGCAATAAAAATGGTTTATTCTTAAGTATACATTAATTAAATTAAAACACTTTTATACATCTTTAAAATAAGCACTAAATCTTTTTTTTAATGGCTTCACATCTCGTGATTTGAGACGTGTTTTGCCAATGGCGACGTATACTCGATCTTGACACAAAAGGATATTTTACGGTAAAAATTTGAAAGTGTGTACAATACAAATACAATACAAATATTCTTTATTACACATAAACAACACATTGTACAGGAACAAACATTACAAAACAAACAGAGTACAATTAGGCTGCCTTATAGCACGGGTAGCAATTTCTGCCAGGCAACCTTTGGGTAAAGGAGTAGTTTTTTAATAGTTATAAATTTTAATAGAATACACAGACAAAGTACTTACTAGTTACATAAATACGAATAGGTACAATAGACTAATACATAAGTATAATTATAATATAATAAACTAATATAATATGCTATAAGAGAGAGGAAAATGCAATATTTCATTCAGATGGGGAAGTGAGATTGTGAAAAAAAAACTCGATAATATAATAATTAATACACAGAACTTAATATTAATAAAATGTCGATAACTGCCCGTAAATGTCACTGCCATACTGATTCGGTTACTTTTTCACACTAATACAACGTAACTCTATCATCGTCCCTTTCTTACATGTACGTCTAAAACCTATCATACTTCATCGTTCGGAAATAGATCATTCACCATAGAGATCCAATCCCACATTCGGCCTTCCTGCACCATGTCTGCCCTCAGATATGCACACGCCTCACCCGGCATTCCTCTGCTCTACGTCTTCTGCACTCATCATCATCTTAGACATGGCCACCCAATCACAACACACTTATACACGTCTTACACTCTTACACGTTCACTTTACAAACTTCAAAAAAAACTTAACAAAACATAACTTCTGTAAACACTTAAAATAAACATAACTTCTTAAATATTTTATAACACTTAATAATAAAATAAAACAACTATAAAACGACTATAAAACTTTGCATCTGTCAAATGGATTATATTAATTCTTTATAAGATCTCTTTCTTGCCTTTTTTGTGGTTTCTTACGAACTGTTTTAAATATCAGCACTTCAAGCCAAACAACTTCGCAAAATCTCTGTATCAAAATGTGTACTAAAATAGCCTTATAATCATCGTCAACGTTCTTCACGGTTTGCTTTTCGTTGCCTTTCCGCTTGTCTATCTTGATTCTGCTTTCTGGCTATTCTTTGCTGCGATCCTCGTGAATTCGGTCGTCGGGGTTGTCGTGGAACCGGTTGATGCGTCTTTTTTCTTTTCTTCAACGGGCTTTTCCACGAAAATTCGGTCACCTTCTAATTCAGGTATCACTGCACAAAATTGTAATTTTCTTAGAATTCTTGTATTTTTCGCCATGATTTTCAATTTTCTCTATTTGTTGTCATTACGTCTGACTTGTTGTGACTTCAGCCGTCAAATCTTCTTTTTTTTTCTTTGACATTTCTGACTTGGAATATCGTTTTGCTCGAAAATTACAGTTTCACCTCTTTTCTTAGGCTCTTACCCTTGCTTCTTTTCTGCGCGCAGTTTGCCAAATTAAATAGCGTGACCTTGCGTTGTAGAGGCTGTACACTAAATACTTTGTATTTATTTAGCCGACAATAGCTCCGATATTTTGTTGACTTCTAAAAATGTTATGGGTAAATATAAAAAAAAAAACAAAGCTAAACATCTCAGAGACTCGAAGTAGGTACTCGTATAAATACACCAAGCTCAAAGTTACTTATTCAAAAACAAATGTTACCCACATAATTAAAACAAAGATCAGGCAAGTTTACCTATATAAGATGCGGTTTAGTTGTTCATTGATAAATTAAGTTATAAATATTTAGTACATATTACTGATCAGATAGTAGCTCTATAGCTTGATAATCTTAATAATCTGGCTTAAAGATCTCCGGTCCGCCGAGACGCGAGACGGAAGACGCAAGACTCGACGGCTGCAGCTCGCGCCAACCATAACAAAGCGAGAAAACTGGTTTCCCGCCAGCTCAATATTTCCAAACATGCCGGCACAGAGATAAAAAGCTATTCCTGCCGATTATGAGCTAAAAACATTTATTTTGAAAAGCAACAATAATTAAAGCGTTTTGAAAATAAAGACATTGCATTTCAGAAAGTTTTAAAACTTTTTCTTCTCCTTCTTAACGAGTGGATTCTCGAGTTGAGTGACCCGATGAACCCCGGAGTCAGAGTTTAAAACTATCAGATGATGACATTTCCATCACTACATAGTATAAAACAAAGGCGCTTTCTCTGTCCCTATATCCCTATGTATGCATAAATGTTTAAAACTACGCAATGCGGTTTCTTTTAATGGATAGAGTGATTCAAGAGGAAGGTTTTATGTATAATACATGCATAATATAGTAGAGAAACACTGATAATTTGATGACTGTCTATTTATCACACGGTATTTACTATACCGAGTGGTAATTAGGACTTAACACAATAAAAACAACTTGTCGAGATCACAGTCACACAACTAACGAATTATATAAATGTATCAGCGTAAATGTACATTGAATTACACGCAATCAAAAGATTCTCACAAATCCGATTACTCGTTTAGTTATTATATATAAACATATATAATAATTAATTTGCGTATATTAATTGTAATTTTAATTGGT
Organism: Scrobipalpa costella; assembly: GCA_949820665.1. NCBI lineage: Eukaryota > Metazoa > Arthropoda > Insecta > Lepidoptera > Gelechiidae > Scrobipalpa > Scrobipalpa costella. The sequence continues at coordinate 14,176,865 of OX463295.1, read as the reverse complement.
TTTTTAATCTTACATAGACACTCAGCTATATAAATCAGATAATAAAGAATAACTTTTTATAGAAACACTAACATATTGAAAAAATACTGTAGCGTATACTAGTTCAATCAGTTTATGAGATAGTCAATAATACGTAAAGAGAAGGTTTTTTTTCTAACACGTGGACGCTCTGTCTACGTCAAAAGGGATATATGCGTGATTTTATGTATGTAAATGAGTATTAATGTACATACAATCAGCGCCAATTTAATTGTTAGAAACATGGGTTAGAAACTGTTATCGAACGTTTGTAAAACTGTAACTTGCTTAACGATATACGGAAATGACTCTCGCATATTTCGGCTATATACTTGATTAAAAATTGCATAAGCCAAGGAAAGCATGTTTTTGTATATATCGTTTGAATGTAAATGATTTATTTCTCGGCATATTTTTATCTGGCAGTGAGAGAAAAACATAGAATGTGCCAGCTACATTTCCTCCCGAGCATGCTGTAAAAACCAGCTACGGGATCTGAGGGTTTTAGTATATTGTAATTTAGGCGATGGGCTGACAACCTATCACTACAGCAATATACGTATAAATCTATCTTAAAAACCCTTAAAACTTTGTCAGACGTGGCGAAACGACCTTTGTTTAGGTCGTTTACGCTCTGCCTACCCCATTAGGGATAAAGGCGTGATTATATGTATGTATGTATGTCTTGCATTTCAGGCACAAGAAAGAAATGGCAAAGATTTAACTAATAAAGAGTGATTTTAAAGCTCAACCTGACTGGCTTAATTCTTATATTTCAAGCCTAGTCTATTAATTCTTAGTTTTTTGTCTGATACCTACAAATACCTAAACTAATTAGACTGAGAACAATCTATGTTTCGTAGTTTGTCTGCACAGCATTCTGCAAATTGACCAATCAAACAAAACTTTTGGCTAATTTTGTTTGTAGGTAACATGAACTTTTTGTTAGTGTAGATATATTTATTTACTAATGTGTTATCTAATGGTAATGTGATACTTTTCTGCGGTAAAACGCCTATGTTAATCAGGCTGAACATAGCTTTCTTTTAAGTTGTGAACTCGTTCCAGTAGTTTTTGAGTTTATTCGTTACAACACAAAAAAATCTTTTTAATAGCATATTTTTTCATAATATTGGACTGGAGCCGTCTTTACCTGTATCTTTCGTCACTACAGGTAGATATCAGTATTAAATATTCCTTGAATCTAACCCCGTTTCAACAGATGCCTGCAAATGACGTCAAAGAGAGCTTTCTATTTCATTCAATAACCTTTTCTTCATTATAAACAGATAAACTTTGTATGTCTCTTTGATTCGACTTAAAAAAATCTATTAGGAAGCTTTATACTTCCATGCTGGACTGGGAGAGATAGAAAAACATAGAATGTTCCAGCTGCCCTTCCTCCCGGGCATGCTGTAGAAGACAGCAAAAGGGACTCGAGGGTTACAGTGTATTGTAATTTAGGCGATGGGCTGACAACCTGTTACTATGGCAATACACATTACAATCCAAAATTACCCTCAATTATTGTCAGACGCGGCGAAATCGCCTTTTACGAGGCGTTTAACGCTCTGCCTACCCCGTAAGGGATAAAGGCGTGATTTTATGTATGTATGTATGTATTGGGCCAAAGTAACATAACTTGGTTTTAACTGCAGGAAAATATGACATTTCAACGGGAAGACTTATCAAATTGCAGGTGGAACCGCGTTTCAGAAAGCATGTTGTTTTAGTACAACTTAACAAATACCCAATTATAACCTATCAAGGAAGAAAGTTTTAAAATTAGGAGCTTGGCACTCTTATTTACACATACATACATGTAATACTCGTACATACTACAACGCAATTATCCCTATTAGGGTTGCCCCATGTCTGACTTTTATTTAATTATTCCATGAAATAACCAAATTCTGATGCATTTCTGATCATACATCGACATGCCAGCACTTTGCTTTCAATTCTTGGTGCATATTTTTAATGGACAGTAATGGATAGATTGATTCGATTCACCCTGCATACGCCAACACGCATGTTGCATTACCTACCCATACATTCGTGATGTAATTTAATAGAAAGTGACGTTTACGGAGTGTAAGGGACAGCGTCCCGCTTACTGATAGCTGTTGCTCAGTCAACGACACGGAACAACTTCCGCCAGAAAATTCTTTCTGGAAGTGAAAAAAAATGCCTTTTCCATACAAATTGTCTGAGCGAAGTGAACATTTTGCATGGAAAAGCCATTTCTTTTCACTTCCTGAAAGAATTTCCTGGTGAAAGTTGTTCAGTGTCGTTGACTGAGCAACCCCTATCACCCCTTACACCGGTATGTATCCCAAATAACTATATTATAAATTTAAGTGTAAGGTATATTCTTAAATAATTTGAGCTCATAGTTGCGTTTGTTATATTTTATAATACCTAGTATAATGTTTGCACAGAAAGTAAGTAGATACTACAGTTTTAAAATCACTATCAGTCAAATATCTCTGTAATAGTACTGCCAGAGGGATGCGCCGACGCGCGACGTAGAGTTGTAACGCGCGCGTAGATCGTAAGGTGACGCATGTGTGTTGTAGGCAATGCCAAAAGCATTGAGAGAGTGTAGATCAGAACCTTGCGCGCGAGTGATGCCTGTGTGTTGCTGCACTTAGTTCAAGTAATTAGTAATAGTATTACGCTATGATTGTCGCTATTTTGTGATCAGTTCTCAACCTAGGTTTCCAATGGGAAATACCTATCGAGGATTATTAAATCTATATATACCTACTGGTCAAAGAAATTTTAAGTCTCACTAGAAATTGTATCCAACAAACAAATTTTACCTCTTTATTATAAAATGATACCAGTAAACCTAGATTAAAGTGTATTATCAAAAATTGATCAATAAAGTGCATTATCAGAAATCGTTCTATTTATTAAAAAAAAATAAGGATAATCAAAAATAAATAGGTAATCGATATTAAATATTACCTTATAATTGCATCACTTCCTTTTGCATAGTTGCTAATTTAAAGTATATTTTAATATATGCCAATGCATCGATCGATTTTATTAATTAAAATATTACGTCTTCACATCATGTTAAGTTATTGTAACAGTGATTTTATTATTTTAATTGTATTTTAAAACAAACTTCTACATCTAAAAATTAAATCGTACTCGCTCTAGCCTCAGAATATAAAATACTAGCGTCTCGATCTCTTTTTCTCATCCACGCTGATCTTTGATATTTGATTGCTACTTTCGCATAATGTCCTTGGGTCACAAAAGGTCACAAAACTTCCCTTTCTTATAATGTCCCTTTCGCAAAATGTCCCTTTTTGCAAAATATCAATTTATGCAAAATATCCCTTTCGCAAAAAAAAACGCTTATTTTTAACTGCATAATTAAATTATAATTGACTAGCATGTTTAAAAAAGGCTGTTTTTGACAGTTTTAATAGTTTTGACTAATTTGTCAGTTGTCAGTTTTGAATAATTTTACAGTTTGGACAGCTTTGACAGTTTTGACTAACTTGACAGATTTGACAGTTTTGACAGAGTCGTTTAGTCTTGCTAAGTCAAGTTAAGTCATGCTAAGTCTTGCTAAGTCGTGTAAATTAATTTTGGCGAAGGTATATGAAATACGATAACATCAAACTATGCACTTACTGAAAATGGTTTAGCATGAATAGAATTTCAGTCTGCAATAAATTAGTATTTTAGTGGTGGTTCTTCGAAGTTTTAAATAACTACATCACTACATAGTATAAAACAAAGTCGCTTTCTCTGTCCTTATATCCTTATGTATGCATAAATCTTTAAAACTACGCAACGGATTTTGATGCGGTTTTTTTTTCTTTTAATGGATAGAGTGATTCAAGAGGAAGGTTTATATGTATAATATATGCATAATATAGTAGACAAACACTGATAATTTCCGTGCGAAGCCGGGGCGGGTCGCTAGTTTATAATAAAAAGGAAATTAATATGTTTTTATAATTCCAAACACAAAGTCTCATTTACCTACTAGTTCAACAACACAGTTAAGCTGTTTCTCAAATAGCTTCAATTTATTAAAAGGAAGTAGGTGGCAGATCAAGACTCTTCTTGTAAAATGAAACCTCACGTATGTTTATCTAATCGATGACAGCGTTTGGAAATTTTCAGTTTTCCTTTAAACGACAACTAAGTACTTTTAACGTGCGACAGTTTTTGCAACGTGAAAATAATTAAAAATACTGAAGTACTCACAGAAGTATTAAACTAAAGAGGAAATGGAAAACGTTGAGAGCTCACTGGTTTAAAAGCAAAAATATCGCTCTAGACAGAATATATTGGAAACGGTTTCTTCGTCAACTGAGCCCGCAATAAACTGGTCCCGCGAGATGAGTTTATGAATCATCAAACTAATTATATTGTGTATTCACCAACTGATCCCATTTTTTAATTTACATACATACATACATAAATCACGCCTTTATCCCTTACGGGGTAGGCAGAGCGTTTATCGCCTCGTAAAAGGCGCTTTCGCCACGTCTGACAAAAATTGAGGGCAATTTTAGATTGTAATATGTATTGCTATAGTGACAGGTTGTCAGCCCATCGCCTAAATTACAATACACTGTAACCCTCGAGTCCCTTTTGCTGACTTCAACAGCATGCCCGGGAGGAAGGGCAGCTGGAACATTCTATGTTTTTCTATCTCTCCCAGTCCAGCATGGAAGAATTTTTTAATTTCCATAGTAACAACCCGAAAAGTGCAGCCAGCAACATAGATGTCACATCAATCTCTCATTATTTAAAATAGATCCTTAGATGAGCTTCCTACAATAGGCATAATATATATTTAAGAAAAACTATATTTTTATTTATTTAATCATATGGCAAGGCACGATTTTTAATTCTAATTAAATAAGGAGAGATGGGTGAAACCTTTATGTTGCTAATTGTACCTACTTTTCGGGCTCTTTCTATTCAAACTTAAAAAGTGGGGTCAGTTGACAAAAGTAAAATAATAATTATTTTAGGATTCACACTCATCCCACGGGTCCAGATAATTGCGGCTTCAGTTGACGAATAACCCGAACAAACGCATATCTAAAAGAAACAAAGCTACACGCATAAAAGTTTTTTATTTTGCACTCCCTTATTTGCAACACGATATTGTGGTTCTTTTATGATGGACTGGGAGCGAGAGAAAGTCATAGAAGGTGCCAGCTGCATTTCCTCCCGCGCATGTTGTAAAAACCATCTAAGGAATACGAGGGTTTCAGTATATTGTAATTTAGGCGATGAACTGACAACCTATCACTACAGCAATATACCTACAAATCTATCTTAAATAACCCTCAAAACTTTGTTAGTCGTGGCGGACGACCTTTGTTTAGGTAGTTTACTTTCTGCCTACCCCATTAGGGATAAAGGCGTGATTATATTTATGTATGTAGTGTGGTTCGAAGATCAATGGTGATTTTCTTTAATGAATTACATCAGTAGCTAATGATGATGAGCGACATAAGCTGGCTATTGCGCTAATAAGGAAGCACCTCATTATTGACTCTTGACTCCGTATCACATTCATTATCTATTTTACCACGTATTTCAAGGGCTTTCTAAAATATGCAACCAATTCTGTTGCAAATACATGGAAAACACCTACAATCTTTGAGCAGTTGTCGTCAACCCTAAATATTTTAGTATATATCAAAATTGAAATATTCATACTATTCTATGCAGGATTGGTACAGGATTACAATGCGTTGTAAAAAACAAATAACTGCTTTCGTCACAAGGAAAATACCCAAATAAAATCCAAAAGCGACTGTTTCGTTCATTTTGTCTAACTAATACCTTTGAATACACACGTGCATATATGCGTATTCAAAGATACGGTCGGGAGAATGAACCTTACCTTACTCTGGTACTCTAAATTAAAAAAAATGCTGACCATGTCGGGCCTGGGAGTGATAGAAAAATACAGAATATGCCAGCTGCATCACTTCCCGTGCTGTAAAAACCAGCTAAGGGATTCGATAATTTCAGTGTATTGCAATTTAGGCGATGGGCTGACAATCCATCACTTTAGCAATATTATACATAATTAGTAATTAAATACGGTCGCTCACTTACTTATTACTTGTTATCCAACGAAATACTAATTAGTATGTCTCACTTATGGTAAGTTCATCAGGAAATTCTTTCAGGAAGTAAAATAAAAATTTTGATTTTCCATACAAATTGTATGATCGTGGTGGACGTTTTGTATGGAAAAGCCAATTTTATTTTCACTTCCTGAAAGAATTTCTCGGTGAAAGTTGTTCAGTGTCGTTGACCGCGCAACCTCTATCAGTTTGCGGGACGCTGTCCCTTACACCGGGTATTATAATTATATCTATGTATGGTATGAACTTATTCTATTTATAACGTAATAAGATACTTGAATAGTGTGTTGCCTCCCTGCCGCATAGATTTTACAATATAACCTAGTTTTTACAATCCATAGCCCATATAGATAGATACAGCGCAGGTTAATCTGTCAGTTCCAAGGAGAGAGAGGTAAATAACTATACCTACGTACAGTTTGTTTTGTTGCTTGGTAATCCTGAGTGGATAATGGATTTACAATTCGGCAGTCTACAGCAACGGTGCGTTCTCCATGCATTTAGAGACTGCACTTCCGTGGAGTTATTAAGCATATGCATATGTACCGCTGTCTATACCTTGTAAAATGGAATACAGTCTATCCGTATCGATTAATGGGCGCTTTTCGACTAGACGTCACGGCGACGGCAACGGCGACGGCACGGAACTTTCGACAGTACCGTGGAAGACATAATCTATGAAAATCAATGATATTATATGGAACGCTTTTTCACTGCGCATCATCGCCATGCCGTTATATATAATGAAATCTATGTTACATAATAAAACGTTCCTATATTTTTGGATGTAATAGTAACATTGGCGTTGAAAAAACAGGACGGGCTCCTGAATCATCGCAACATATTAGCGGTAACAACTGACGACGGAGTCACACTTCATTAGACGACTCATCATCATCATCATCATTTCCTAGCCGTTCCTCGGCGTTGGTGACTGATCTATTCTTGTCTCCTTTCATGGGCTCTTATATGACTGGTGTAGCACAGCTAACTTGTAAACGTTCGGTGGCAGGTGGCGCACGTCAGGACGTTATTAACATAGTTATAGAGATATATATTCCATGCTGGTCTGGGAGCGAGAGAAAAACATAGAATGTGCCAGGTGCATTCCCCCTGGGCATGCTGTAAAAACCAGCTAAGGGATCCGAGGGTTTCAGTATATTGTAATTTAGGCGATGGGCTGACAACCTGTCACTACAGCAATATAACTACAAATCTATCTTAAATAACCCTCAACACTTTGTCAGACGTGGCGGAACGACCTTTGTTTGGGTCGTTTACGCTCTGCCTACCCCATTAAGGATAAAGACATGATTGTATTGATGTATGTTATAGAGATATGTTCTACGTGGTCGAGTCTTAAAAGACTAACAGTTTTTGTTGTCTCAAAGACATGCACCAATTTTTTTCACGAATTATGATTTTCCGATAGTTGTTCCCATTTATGAACATCGATATTGTAGTTCTTCAAGTGACGCTCATGCACATCTTTGTAGCGAAGGCCTGACCACCCCGCTTACGTATACGACTGAAAAGACGTGATACAATGGAACAAGCGGACCAGCCCTGCTGAATGTAGAGATTCTCAATGGAGAACAAACTCTTAGCGCGAATGAAGCTCAACGCATCTGCTCATAGTTTACGGACTGATTGCATATATCAGAAGAAAAGAGAATAAAATACAAACCTTTTTGTTTATGAAGCAGGTGGACAAGAGTAAATAGTTATTTGTTCGACTAGAGAGCAAACTTCGATTTTACTGCGAGTGCTGATTTTGAATCCTGAGGTAGCGAAGGATACTAAAATTGAATCACGAGCGATGCGAGTGATTCAAAAATAGTATCCTGAGCTCAACGAAGGATTCAAAGCACGAGATGTAAATGAATTTGCTCTCGTGTGATACATACAACTTTTCCCACTTCCAGTAAGAAAATTTCGTTTATTTTTTAAGTTGCGTTTCGGATTTGCAACCACACCTAAAAAAATATTATTCTAAAATTAATAGTAAATGTTATTTATTTTATAGTTTTAAATTTTAGGCTAAAATAATTTCCGAAACGCACTCCCTAAATTTAATTTTAAATTTTTAGGCTGCATGGGCTCAAGCTTTTTTCTTTTTATGTTACGGGAGAAAAAAAAAATGGTTGTATTTATGTCAAAATATGACTTTTAAACCATATCTCATCCATTGCCTCATTCTAAATAATCAAAAAGCTACTTTGCCTCTCTTAAGAATAAAAAGGCATTTTACTCACGGAATTTAGGCGCGAAATGTGTTCTTTTCGACGTGGAAGTGGGAAAAATAATTTTATAGTACCGATAAAGTTATACCGCAATAGGACGTAGCTGCAACAGAACGGCGCGGCGCTTCACGGCGCGACAATTTTAGTTCATACATTTTGACAGATTTTGTCGCACTGTGTCGCGCCGCTGCAGTGCCGTGCCGCGCCGCTCTGCTGCAGCTACGTCATAGCGCGGTCTACCCTTAAGTTAAAATAAGTGACTTCTAAAATCAAGGAAGCCAATGAAATCGGACAGAAAAGTATCATGAGTAGATGTATTGTTCTTGAACTACGTGGTTCTAATCCTATTGGTCTAATAAATCACCAATGTCACGGTCACATTCACATATCGTCGGTTCGAAGAAATTCGCCCTGTAGATTGTAGTTAGTATTAAATATACAGGATGCTAATTTTTCTAGAAATTCTAGATAGAGATAAAAAGAAAAGGGCCTTTAGAAGAATCGCAGCGACCTGAATGGTAAATTGCTTTGTTAACAGGGAAGTACTACCACAGTATATATACATATATAACACACATAATAGAGGAAACTGCCTCCGTGGTCTAGCGGTCTGAGCCATGGGCTCTCTACCCGGAGGTCCGGGTTCGATTCCCGGCGACAATGACTTTGTGTTGTTGTTTCTAGTTTAGTTAAGACATTGCAGGCTGGTAACCTGACTGTCATGCTGTCGGATGGGTATATAAATGGTCGGTCTTGCGCCTGATTTCTCTCGGGTCGTGTCAGTCAATCTGTCCCATCAGCATAAGAGATTGAAGGAATAGAGAGTAAGAGAGTGCACCTGTGTGTAGAGGAAACACTTGGCCACTAAAAACTAGTCTTAGAAATCAAGAGTCAAAGAGGAGAACCTAGCTAATGAAATAATGGAGCGATAGTGAGTCGTAGCTTCTGAGATCGTACCAGCAGCAGTTGAAAGCAAGAAGTTAATGGTTAGGAAGTAGAAGTTAACAGTTAAGGGTATTACAATGGGGGTTCCCCTTAGATGAAAATGACTTTTTATTAACCATTGCCGTTTTTTTTTTTTTCGAAATCTAGTATCTGCATTGTTTGATAACTAGTGACAAACATTGATGAATGAGCAGTTCCGTTCTAAATAATCATTAATTTTATGAACCTGGTAATGCAGATTAACATTGGCAAATCTAATTCAATTTGAAGTATTTATTTAACTGAAAGAATTTAGTGCAACATTAACAAATATTGAACAAAATTGTTAGGAAATAAAATAAATAATGTTTAGAGAGTAAAACATTTCACAGCTATTACTTTTTACTTTTTCTTTTAAAAAGATATAAGACTATTATAAAAATTACATATTTTTGTAGTGAAAAAACGCATAGCTCCTGAGAAATTATCAAAAAACGATACGGACAAATAAAAAATAAAAACATCTAAGAAAAAGCACATTAAATAAGATAAGTAAAAAATCACATTGCAAATTAAACTATCGACGATACGACGGCGCAAAGACATTAGTGATAAACTGGACAGTACTCACTGAAGAAGTTCATAGTGCTGGTAGTGTGGCGCCGGCGGCTGCATATCCTGCATATGCAGGTAGAACTCGTGCACGCGCGCAAACTCCCGCGCCATCCCGCCGCGCGCGCGCAACACGCGACCTCGCGACCACGCGACCGCTCACCGCGGCGATGCCTTCCGACTGCCCGACGCCCCGAGACACCGAGCCACCGACCCACCGAGCGCAGCGGAACACAGCCGCTCAACCTCCGCAACCCTCAGCCCCAAACTGCTCGGCTACGAGGGCTACAACTACTCTACGACCAAGCTGACCTAACCCCCGCCACTATCAACTACTGAGATTTATATGCGTAGGGTTGCCTCCTATGATCCTAATGTGCACAGACTTGTTCCTGGGTGAAATGTCTCACAAAAACTCTTTCAAAACAGCACAATTTTTTTGTAATGTAATCAGTTGATATTTGTTTCTCATTTAACTGCTTATTTTTTTTTATCTAGTGGTCACAGGTAAACTTAAGGTCATTAATTTACTAAATAATATTGCAGCACACCGTGTCTACTGAGATAAGACTCACGTATAAATAATTTAAGAGAGATTAACCGAAAAATCTATTACAAATTATATCCCTTATTAATCTACGATTCTAAGAGTGCTACAGCCGCCCGCCCTAACATTCTACGCCGCCCTGACAAGCGCCCTAACTAACGTCCTAACCAAATGATACACAAACTTTATTTGAGAGGCAGTAAACACCTATGGAGTTTAATTAACCGACTCAAAAATACTACAGCTCTGCAGTTGGGCTCTGCAAAATAATATATCTCAATCAATTTTATGACGAAATCCAGATGTAAAGAACAAACATTTTTTTTTTATTATTGTAAAAATATGCACTAACGAACACCCTTTAGCGAGTGAGTACGTGAGAATCATTTATGCAGAAAATGCTTAATATCGCTTTTAGTTACTTACTTTGAGTTATTTACTTTGAGTCCGCATGAACAATACGTTATATTGTAGTGTAGGTATGACGATCGAGGTTCTTGATGAAAGACGTAGTTTTACATTCTTACAAAGTCGGAAACATTTCAGCAACTTTGCAGGTGCCGGAAGGTTACCACAAACTATCAAGAAGTTCAGTTGTATTCTTGATATTACAATAAAATATATTCAACTACCAAAAGGCGTTATGGACACGCCCATCATAAGACTGACTAAAGGAATAGTAATTTTATAAATGTATCTTTATAAAAACAATCCCTTGAAACTAGTAATAAGGTCATGCTTGAAACTTAAAAGCTATTATGATCATTTCAGCTTGACAAGTACAACAAATCAGGGGACATGTTCATGTAAAGTGGTGGTTTTGAGTCATCTGAATGGAAAATATGTATTCTGTAAATTATTTTCCAGTATTGTGCATGGCGCTCTGAATTGACGACGGTATGATTATATCATGTTTATAGTTTATATTCTTCTTTTTACCGTGTCGATTTATATTGCCGAGAGTAATCATAATTGTGATTATAGTTTACAGGCTCAATTTCACGCGATGATATTAGTACGTTGTTATTAAAACGTGATTGTACTTTATTCAGACATTACCTAAAAGATAGCGCGATATTTAATTGCGGGTAAACTAAGCGCAGCAAGTTTTAACTCCAGTACATACGAGGGTCATTCAATAAATACTTAGCCTACAAAAAGAAAACGAAAATTTTGGAAAAGTAGCAATTTATTTTTCAACATAGTCTCCTTTTAGTTCTATACACTTAGCCCAGGGATGCTCCAACTTTTTTAACCCGTCCGAAAAATAGTTTTTGTCAAACTCTGCAAAATAGGCCTCCGTGGCGGCGATGACCTCCTCATTTGATCCATATCTATTCCCGGCGAGTGACTTTTTCAGATTAGGAAACAGAAAGAAGTCACAAGGGGCCAAATCTGGAGAATACGGTGGATGGGGCAGCAATTCGTAGCGTAATTCGACCAATTTGGCCATGGCAACGGCAGACGTGTGAACCGGTGCGTTGTCGTGGTGAAACAGCACTTTTTTCTTCGCCAGATGGGGTCGTTTTTTCTTTAATTCGGCGTCGAATCGGCCCAATAAATCGGCATAGTAAAGCCCTGTAATTGTTTTACCCTTCTGGAGGTAATCGATGTAGATCACACCTTGTGAATCCCAGAAAACGGTGGCCATAACTTTTCCGGGCGATTTTACAGTTTTCGCCTTCTTTGGAGCACGTTCCCCGGTCTGGATCCATTGTTTTGATTGCTCCTTGGTCTCTGGTGTGTACCAGTGGATCCAGGTTTCATCGACGGTCACAAAACGACGCAAAAACTCCGCTGGATTCCGCTTAAACAGCGCCAAACACGTCTCCGATGTGGTCTCACGGTTGCGCTTGTTTTCCGGTGTGAGTAAACGCGGCACCCATCGCGCCGACAGCTTTCTCATGCCGAGTTCCTCGTGAAGAATATGATGCACTGTTCCTTCTGAAATGCCTACAGTCTCAGCTAGCTCCCGAACCTTCAATCGGCGATCTGCCAATACGAGATCATGGATTTTTTTAATGTTTTCCTCCGTAGTAGCTGTTTTCAGTGCACCTGGACGTGGTTCATCAAAAACCGACGTACGGCCACGTGCAAACTCGTTGAACCAATTCTTGACGGTGGCCATCGATGGAGAAGAGTCACCGTACACAGCATCCAAGCGCTCTTTGATTTCGAAGCGCGTTTTCCTTTCCAAAAATAGGAATCGAATCACCGAACGATATTGCTCTTTTTCCATTTTTGTAAAACCGATCGACACGTTCGCTTCCATAAGTTGTAAAATTAAAACAAATGAAGGGATTGGAATGAAAATTTGAAAAAAGAATTAAAAAAGAATGTGCTACACTGTGTTTAATCTCTTTTGAAACTACAGCGCCCTCTGGCAATGAGGCTCGGTACTTATTGAATGCACCTCGTACCATGATAGTCTAATAATCAGAAGTGAATTCAAAGAGGATCCTGTGCTTCGGAGGGCACGTTAAGTCGTCGACCCCGGTCGCTGTCATTGATAGTGGTCGTTATTCAAACAATGTCAGAGGCCTAAATAGCTACTAGGCGGTTTGAAAACTCTAACATTAAGGTTCATCGGGTCTATCGACTCGAGAATCCACTCGCTAAGAAGAAGAATAATCATTTGTATTCAACTAAATGTCCGTCTTTTTCTTAGCTCTCTGATGTCAGAGTTTTCGAACCGCCTAGTATCACAGCTACTAGGCCTCCGATTGGGTTTAAGGAACGACTCTGGTCAAAGACAGCGACCGGAACCGACGGCTTAACGTGCCCTCCAAAGCACGGAATCCTTTTTCTTTTCGGACAATCAGGTGATTCAGCCTGCAATACCAAACTGGGGAAAACCTCACAAAGTGATATATTGATAATATAATTATCAACTTTGTGTTCCCTACCTAGGAATCGAATTCAGGACCTTCGGATCGTTAGTCCATGGCTCTGACCACTAGACTACGGAGGCAGTTGTCCGTTATATATTATTATTAGTTTGTTAAATCACGCGTATTAAAAGTTTTAGGTATTATTACAGAAATATTTTTAGTATACAGTAGTTTAGGCGATGGGCTGACAACCTGTCACTTCATCAATATACCTACAAATCTATCTTAAATAACCCTCAAAACTTTTGTCAGTCGTGGCGGAACAACCTTTATTTAGGTCGTTTACGCTGTGCCTACCCCATAAGGGATAAAGGCGTGATTATATGTGTGTATATTTTTAGTACGTAGCACTAGATGACTGAATAAGTAACTATGTTTCCGAAACGCTGTTGCCCCTCTCGGTTTTTCACGACTGAAACTTGGGTTCAGATTTTTTTTCGCTAACTCAGTTTGCGCGAAGCTGTACGCCCGGTATTGTACTCAGCTCGATCTCGATGCAATTTAACGGAGGCTTTTAAAAATCCCGATAGATTAAATTAAAACTGGTAGCATACATATAATCACGTTTTTATCCCTAATGGAGTAGGCAGAGCGTAAATGACCTAAACAAAGGTCGTTCGCCACGTCGTAGGTAGGTCGTCACATTGTAGGTATATTGCTGTAGTGACAGGTTGTCAGCCAATCGCCTAAATTGCAATACACAGAAACTCTCGAATCCTTTAGCTGGTTTCTACAGCATGCCTAGGAGGAAATGCAGCTAGCACATTCTATGTTTTTCTCTCGCTCCCAGTCCAGCATGGAAGTAATAGCATGTTATTATCATTATATGCTGACAAAAGTGAAATAGGCGCCCTTTCTTCTTCTGCCGTGTGGGTTTCGAGTCGATCGACCTGGTGAACGCTGGTGTTAGAGTTTTTAAACCGCATAATAGCACCACTAATAGGCCTCTGACATGGTTTGTGTAACGACCACTATCAAGACAGCGACCGGGCCGACGGCTTAACGTGCCCTCTGAACCACGGAATTTTTTTATTTTAAATAGATTCTGCTTTCCGTTGATCGTCAATTTCCAATGGGTGAGGCTGTTTTACACGTCTCGAACTATGCTTGGCAATGTTCTTTATAATTTTGCTATTACACTGATATAGGTAATTTTAAGGGATTATCGGCTGTGCATAAATATGCAGTGTAAGTAACAGTGCAGCTGTATCATCTAAGATTACAGGTACACAGTGCAGCTGTATCACCTAAGATTACAGGTACACAGTGCAGCTGTATCACCTAAGATTACAGGTACACAGTGCAGCTGTATCACCTAAGATTACAGGTACACAGTGCAGCTGTATCACCTAAGATTACAGGTACACAGTGCAGCTGTATCACCTAAGATTATATAAAATCTGCTGTTTTTCCCAGCTTTTAATGGTTACAAAGTAAAGAGGTCAATTCCATTATAACGTATAGAAATACAGGTGCCCTAGATCCGCTAATGCTCTGATAATGCAAGATGACATGTAATGGAACAACCCGCTTATTTTCCTTAAAGGAGGTAGATTTTACTAGAAAGTAAAGTATCTCTATCAAGGTTGGTATATGAGAACAGCATCTAAAAACCTGATTAAAGGTAAAACAAGAAATATTAACAGATTTCAACTTCCTATTGATGAAACGTTCGTTTTATAATCGACAACTCGACAGTATAGGTTTTGTAATTACATTATAATAATAATGTATTTTCCGATCCTAGTTAAAGTACCCACCACATATTGTATTGTTTTCCTTGATAAAATTAGCAATAGGAGTATATTTACTGTGCAGTGAAATTCTAAGAAAGAATGTCAGCCACTTAATTTTCTTTGATAAATCACACAAATATTTAGATTAAAGTCATATTATGTTTCTAAAAAACAAATAACTATCCAACGTAAACTCGTAAAACAAAAGAATTTGCTATCTAGAACTATGCATGTTTCAGTATGACACGACTTGGACGACGCGCGCGCGCATATCCTCTAGTAAGTATTGCTTCACTCAAGACGCATTCGTGAGCTAAAAGTGCATCTCGATGACGTCGTCGGTCTGCCCATGAACCTGCCCGCTACCAACGTGCAAAAACCAACTGCACACACCTCGATTACATACTTGCGAAAACCGTACAATACTGACTGGCGAAGCAAACAGTGGCAAAAGAACTGCAGGAAAACAGCAATGCAAGCGAAATTGAAAAGAGAGTCGATAGGAAGAAATGGACGTAGTTTACACGTGCCGCAACTAGTAAACATAGCGTAATATTATGCAACGAACGAAATGATTGGCTGTACAATAGATTATTTAATACAACGAATACCGCCACGTAATGATAGAGATTGCTCTACGGGTTCTTTTTCTCGCGCTACGAGTACATTCGGCGATATCCACGCTGGACTAAGAGCGCTGAAAAAATATAGAATATTACAGGTGCTTCTCTTCCTGGAAATAGTACCTATTAAAACAATAGAGAGATCCAAGAGTTTCATTGCAATAGGCATTGCAATAGCTGTGCTACTAGGCGGTTTAAAAACTCTGACACCAGGGTTCATCGGGTTGTTGTTTGACTTGAGAATCCAGTTGCTAAAAAGAAAATTGCAATAGCAATCAATATAGAGGTTCATTTATGATATTGTTCCTAAATATTTGACAGGTGTTGCAAAAACGTGGCTGTTATGTTCTGCTTATGCTCTAAGAGATAAAGGCGTGAATTTACGTTGCGATGCATTCAGCGATTTAGTTCAAATGGCATTACGGATAAGTACAAGATTCAATGGTTGATACTGGCACGATAACCTAATTTGGTGCCTAACTTACTACAAATTGTTGTAGAAACAATAACCGTGTTATTGACGTGTTGCATATGCACTTTGTACTGCGTAATAATAATAACTGTACCCTAATAATATGTCTTAAGAATTACGCAAACAAAACATTTTTAAAATAATTACATTATAACTGTTTCACAGCAGGACATCAAGAATTTATTCTCTTCATCGCAAAGTAAAAATGAATAATTTAATTACATTGGTGGTGTAGTGGATAGTGCCGCTGTGCAGGGAGGTTGTTTGTGTTCTCACCACGTAGTTTGAATTTCGTATGTCCTGATGATAACTTTTAGGTATCTACATTATGTAAATGACTTTGACTTTACCGATGTTTACTATCAAGATTATTCTCAATTCTTCTATGAATTATCAAAACCATGACAGAGGCCTATTGATCCTGTCCCTGGAAAGTCGCGTATGTAGAATTTGATTTCAGGAATGCTTAGTGGGAGTCTTGGTAAGTATTTAAAACTCGGGTGGATTTCTGTCACCCATTGAATCCCATCAAGTGGAATATCAAATGAAAGTGCTCTGTGAGCTGAGTCCAGAAATGTTACACTATAGCCAGCTGCTGAAGGCCGCGGTAAACGGCGGCTAAGGCGGTCGGGTTGTCGGTCGTCTCAAATGTCTCAATGAACGTACAGTCGTCTGCCTCTCTTTACTTCGTATTTGTGTCGCGCGTTAGCTAACCCAAACACCGCGTTACGCGTAAGGTATAATTTAACATGCATTTATAATTTCGAGTGAAATTTCTGTACCGTTAAGGTACTATTTATTATTCTGTGGCCTAAGTTTGGGCCCTTCCTGACAGGAAGCTACTAAAAGAATTTCTCTACAATATAGACCAAATGATCCGCTATATCCTCATTTCTAACGCAATGAAAAAAATATAAAATATTTAATGCTTATATTTAATGTTAATTATTTTTTTTATTTTAAAATTTGTAAAGGTGCCATTGGGTTGCCCCCTGACGAAGAGCAATTTTTCAAGATTTAATAAATTTCCTATATTCGCCAGACATAGACATACATACATATAATCACGCCTTTATTCCGAATGGGGCAGGCAAAGCGTAAACGTCCAAAGTAAATGTCGTTCCGCCACGTCTGACAAGTTTAGACTAAAATGTGTGAAATGTGGACATACACGGATATTCATCCCTAGATTTTTTTCGGTGGATGATGACATGTTGTACAACTGTATATCCAGATATTTTTCATACACTTTGTCAAAATAAATAAATAGTGACATTGTATATTCGAGTTTTTTTTTTCATTGCTTTAGATATGATGGGTATAGGTCATTTGGTCTATATTTCAGAGAAATTTATTCAGTAGTTTCCTGTCAGGAAGGGTTCAAACTTGGGTGTGCTTCGTAAATCGTTTTTATTTTTTATGGTTTTATTGTAACAGTGTACTAGAGTTTTGGATTCAGCTCACAAAGCCCCTTTCTTTGATATCACACTTCTAAAGAAAAAAGTTTTATTTCCCTTACAAAATATTCATGACGTCATAGCTGGAAAACTGACCAGGTGACAGAAATCCACCTAAGTTTTAAATACTTACCAAGACTTCTACTAAGCACTCCTGAAATAAAATTCTGAATACGCGACTTGGCTCACAGGCTTTTACACAGGGACAGGATTATATTAGCTGTGCTATTTATTTATTTTTAACTGCCTCCGTGGTCTAGCGGTCTGAGCCATGGGCTCTCGACCCGGAGGTCCCAGGTTCGATTCCCGGCGGGGGACAATGACTTTGTATTGTTGTTTCTAGTTTGGTTAGGACATTACAGGCTGATTACCTGATTGTCCGAAAAGTAAGATGATCCATGCTGTCGGATGGGCAAGTAAATAGTCGGTCCTGCGCCTTATTTCTCTCTGGTCGTGTCAGTCAATCTGTCCCATCAGAATAAGAGGTTGAAGGAATAGAGAGTGCACCTGCGTGTAGCGCAAACACTTGGACACTAAAAACAAGTCCTGCGCAGTTGGCTGATCTCCACGAGATTTTCCGCCATCACCGAAAATCGGTGGGAGGACTATTAATACTATTAGGCGGTTTAAAAATTCTGACACCAGGGTTCATTGGGTCGATCCACTCGATACCAACAAGACAGAAGAAGATCAAAAACTCATTAGTTCGATAACTAAATAAAATATAGATTGCGTGACAGGGTGGCGATCCATTTTCCAAAATATTGTTCAGAATGCTTAGGGAGAAAACATACTAAAAGTTCGAATATGTAGGTGGCGTGCCGGATGGGTCGGGGCCCTAGGATTTCCGCTTATATATCGAAACCGGTGCGTTGTAGAAGAAACCTTGCAATGGTAATCTTCCTAACTGAGTGATTGACGGACTCATCAGAGCCTCACGCAGAGCCTAAACTGATAAAGCTAGAATCATGAAATTTTGAACAGCAGGTTTCTTTTATAATTATATAATTTATTTATTTTAATAATAGAAATAAATAAAATAAAACTAACGTAACCGTGCAGTGAAAAAGGATAAACAGGGGATGGAAGTTTGTATGGAACTCTGTTAATTTTAAAGTTAGGGTCTTCCACTTTGTGCTTAGCTTAATAACTAAAAAATAATAAACACGTGTGTCAGCATCATTAAAAATTCCATCCCCAAAAGGGGTGAAAAGGGGAATGAAAGATTGTTTTCATACTACATACATACCTACATATAATCACGCTTTATTACACAGTTTTCATACTAATTTGATGAAATTACACTTTTTCACCCCTTTGTAGATATGTCGAAATTATTTGAAATTTTCTCCTACAACGCACCGTTTTAGATATAGCCCGTGAGCCCCGATCCATCCGGCAGGCCACCTACATATTGGAACTTTTAGTATGTTTTCTCCCTAAGCATTCTGAACAATATTTTGAAGAAATGGCTCGCCTACCCCCTTACACGCTCTATATTTTGAAGAAATAGCTCGCCTACCCCCTTACACACTCTATATTTTGAAGAAATGGCTCGCCTACCCCCTTACACACTCTATATTTTGAAGAAATGGCTCGCCTGCCCCCTTACACACTCTATATTTTGAATAAATGACTCGCCTACCCTCTTACGCACTCTACACCCTAGTACTTGAAGCTCCGGGGCTCGAGCTATCATACCTAGACATTAAGAAGCCAACGTCTGGTGAAATATTATATTGTTAATTATGAACGGAACTACGAAGCCCGTATAGTTTATTTTGCTATTACTTCGAAATACGAATCGCAATATCAATTTTACCGGAAAGATACCTAATTTGAGTCATATAGAAACAGCCAACACTGAAAATGCTAAAATGTCTTACATGGCATCTGAAATACGGTTTTTTTTTTACAAATAATACGGTTGTTCAGCCTGCAACTTCCTAACTCATCATCATTCGCTTGCCCTTTTTTCCCATTTACTTGGGGTCGGCGCAGTACGTTTTCTTCTTCCATTCATCCCTGTCAGCCGTCAATTCAACACTCACACCTGTTTTAGACATATCAGCTTTCACGTAGTCCATCCATCTATGCAACTTCCTAACTAAATTGAAAATATCTCACCAACAAAATTTGAATTTTGATATTTCTCCCATAGAAATCGAAACCACGACCACTAAATCGGGAGTCTAACTTAGCATTTTCAGCAGGTAAATTTATACATTACGTTTATATTTACCCTACGAATAAGGAATTCCTTATAACCAAACTAAAATCTTGTGTGTGTGATCAAAGGCCATTTTAATAGCTTTTATTTAGTTTCACATGTCCCGATGAATATCTTACGTCAAATAAGCAGTCTTATGTCAGATTTTGAATGTCAAAGTCATGTGTTCATTTGCTATTCTGTTCTAATGTCAAAGTTAATAAAGTGATTAAGCCGCGAGAATTGACGGCAAGTCAATATTATGATACCAATAATCTGATCTAATGCTGAATCTAAATAATAGTTTGTTCATAAAAAGTCTATTTTACACTTAATTTAACACATAAGACAATAGCAAACATCGTTGACGCACAAACCTATTAATACACGATCGACTACCGATTGCATCTCACGAGAACTTTCTAGAAACATCCCGACCGTTCACATAAGCGAAAGAAAAAGAGAAGCATAAGAGAAAACAAAAGTAGAAAATCAGAGCATCTCACCGTTTGGATGATCAAGGTGGAAGCAGCCAACATATTCCTTCGCATTTGTTCATACACTGTTTACGAACTGTCGTCTCGTCTAGATATTTCCATAGCAGTATGAATAGAACCATACATTTATCATACATTGATAACCATTGGAATCTATGATTGGAATATTAGATCAATTTTAAACATAAAGCTTGTTGCAACGGATGCGACATGAATAGTGATTTTACTCGTACTTACCAAGATAAGTAATAAAGATATTTATTCTGTTCGCAGAGGTACCTAGAGCGACAGACAATTTAGTGAGCGGAATTCAAAACTACAGGAAATAAATAAATACGCAGGGGGAGGTCTGGGAACGACGCAAAGGTTAAAGTGTAGAAAAGATATCGTTAGGTATACAAACATAAAGGTACACCACATAAATAAATTCATTTAAAAAGCAATCTTATTCCTAGTAGTAAATACTCACCCCTACTTGAACTTTTAATTTTGATTTCAGCTTTATATATTATGTTTATGTCTTCAGGTTAACCCTGACGTTTTTGGCTTTCATTAAGAGATTAAAAGTTGATTAACAATAAAAAAAAAATATCAAATGGGCCACAGAGGATCAAACATACATACATAGGTAGGCTGATAAACACATTACCCTCCTTTGCGTTGCGCAGTCAGGTAAAAAGGAAATTCTTGACACCTCTTGATTCTTAATTGTTTGATAACAATATCGTTGTTGTATTTCCCCGAAATTGAAGTGAAAAACAGAGTTAAGCAGCGAATAATATAACTCGTGCATAAAACCCTACTCAGGCCGGAATCGGTCTTCAGATAAAAATCTCAGATTAAATGACCTACTTCACGAAGTTGTATCGCGCTAACTATAAGCGATTTGTTGGAAAAACATATACCTACTATGCTTCTTTTCCCGGGTGTCCCCTAGGCAATTACAGGTGTAACTGGATATCAGCGGTTGTGTGCAGGTGGTAATCTCGGAAGCAACCCAACACCTCCGATCCTGCCGCCTGATGAAATTACCAACTTATTTACTTTTTACCATTGCTTATTACACTCATCGGACATCCAATTCAATCCGTAAACAATCTCAGCCCAGAGTAGGAGTAATAGCAAAAGTATTATACTTTATCCCCCGTCGCCTTATCCCGTATCTAACGGGACGGATACCTAATCTAGGTGATTGAACGAGAGAACTGGTTTTTTCACAGAACGACTGTCATCTGACCTCCGCAAGGAAACCAAACCTAATCCTAGATTAGGCCAGAGTTTTCAAGCCCCCAATGCTTAGCACTGGCCTCTGACATGGTTTAACGACTAATATCTACGGTATAAAACGATATTAACCGGAACCAACGGCTTAAGTACGGAAAAAGCGCTGAATAAACGTACATAAGTATGAAATTTGAAAACCGATAAACACATTAGTACGTGGTGGGATTCGAACCTCGGCCTCCCACTCCCGCTCAGGAAGCAGCGGCCATATTCATTACACCATCGGGCTCTCTTGCAAAAGTATTATACTATATCCAAATAGCCACTGGTATACAGGCTAATAATCGTTCACGTCTTTTCATTCAAAAATACTTGCTTTTAAATAAATGATATTGTGTAGTATTGGCAAATTAGTTAAATTACCAAAACTATTATTTTATTGTGTTTTCAAATCTAATAGCTATTTGAAAATACTATAACTTCCTTCTCCTTTCTGGCAAATTGCTCACGATGAGCTGAATACAGCACGTCACTATTGCAATGCACCAATGTCTGGAATTTCTTTTTTTCATGGAGATTGTCATTAAAACTTGTTAGACGTAGCAAATACGATATCAATGGGCTCGATTCTAGATCTACCACTTTCAGACTAAAAACATTAGAAAAGGACAGATCTTTTATGCGTTATCTGTCATTTCTATCCGCCGTCATATGATATTGCGGATAAAATTGATAGAAATTCTTGGGAAATGTGCAAAAGCGCGTCAAAATCTAGCGGACAAAGTGTAAAACCATAGAGTGTAAATCGCCTGTCCTTTTTTAATTTTATTATTTTAAAAGTAATATCTCCGTGGACGCCATGCCTATTCCTCAAGGAATATAAACAAGGGATTGATTTTAGGTAGGTATGTAAACAATATCTGAAAACAAACGAACGAACTTCTTACCACTGAAAGGAAAACATCCGGTGTAGGACGAGAGGAGGAAGACCTCTGTTTGTATAGGAATTAGGAACTATAGCATGTCAATAAGTGAACCAATATAGTGATAAAGGGTTACGAAATGAGCAGCAGCAAACGTATTACAGATGTCAAAAACATAGTGAAACATGATAGACATAATTTGCGACGATATTGAAATTGAGCAAATGGGCAAGATAGGCACTCTGCCCCCCGGGGGAGCTGTCGGCGGCGCGACAGCTCTATAGCGGTACCTGTTGAGCACGCCACTCACACTCGCCAGTCGAGTTATTCGTCGACTGAACCCGCAATTAACTGGTCCTGCGGGATGAGTTGATGAATCATGAAATAAATAATATTTACTATCTGTCAACTGAACTCACTTTTAAGTTTGCATAGAAATTACCCAAAAAGTACAGATAGCAACATAAATGTGTGATCTATCTCCCATCATTTAATTAGGATGTTATGACTTAAGTTTCCTTTTTAAATTATTTACGTAGTTGATCCCAAAGTTTTGTCACTAGCATATTATCTTAAAAATCCTCGCCTAATCCCTCCTTCTTCCTCTCCTTGACTATGCGGATGTCTGTTTCCTCGACGAGAGACTACAGAATCTGTGCATACGATACATCTATGGGCTACGCAAGTACGATCACATTTCGCAGTACAGATCTGAATTAAAATGGCTACCCATTCGTCGACGTCGCGATGTGCATGTTCTGTCGACTTTGTACCAAACACTGAACAACCCAGTCACTCCGCTTTAACTCCGTGAGCGCTTCCAGTATATGGTCCCTCGTGGGCAACCATGTCGGACCATTAGATCCCTCCTCCTGAAAATCCCTTCCCACTCCTCAAACTGTTATGGCAACTCGTTTACGGTGCATTCTGTGCGTTTGTGGAACTCCTTGCCCCATGAAATCCGTGCAAGCCCTTCTTTGGATGTTTTTAAGAGAAGAGTGAAGGAGCATTTCTTATTCTCTTAAATGTATTCATATGTCGTATTATTTTTACTATGTAAGTGTGTATAATATATTTTTTTTTTATATTCCACGTATTGTATGTACTAATATTATTTATATAATTATTTGGTTAGTATTTATACTAATGTTTCTAAGGATATTTATATGTAGCTTATTATAGTCTTTGCGTACACTCTTGCCTGCTGTTATCTATATATATATTTTTACCTCTCACACGGTAAGCTGGAAGACAACTCAAATATTTTGAGTTAAGCTCGCCTTTGTACATAATGTATCTAGATTAAGTTAATTTTAAGAATATATGTGTGTACAATAAAGAATTAAATTTAAATTCAAAAATTCGAACATGATTTTATAAAAGTTTTATTGCAATTCTTTTTTGAATGTTTGAATATTATTATTAAACAAAGAATATTACTGCCTCCGTGGTCTAGTGGCTAGTGCCATGGACTCCTGATCCGGAGGTCTCCAAAAGATTTCGTGCTTCGAAGGGCACGTTAAGCCGTCGGGCCCGGTCGCTGTCTTTGATGGTGGTCGTTACTCAAACCATGTCAGAGGCCTGATAGTTGTGCTACTAGGCGCTTTAAAAACTCTGACACCAGGGTTCATCGGGTCGATAGACTCGATACCCACTCGACAGAAGAAGAAACAAAGAATGATTATTTGTAGCGATTTTTCACAATGGAGTGGAACTTGAAAGAAAACCGAATAGCAGTTTTAGCGTTGCACCGCTGTGGGCACTCGCCGAGTACCATTTTAGAGATGCTCAATGGAGTTTCATATGTTTGAGGACAAGTTAAGAACTGGCCGGCCTCGCTCTTCAAGAACACCAGCAGTGATCAAAGCGATCAAAGCTCGCATACAAAGAAATCCTGTCCGAAAACAGACTTTGCAGCCAATAGTAAAACAGCCAAAAAAGGTTTTAAATGAAGACCTTAAGATGCGAGCATACAAAAAAAGAGTGGGCACCTACTTAATGCCCGTCTAAAAGCAATAAGACTCAAAAGATCCCAGGTGTTGATAAAACGGTACGCGAAAAACCGACACCGTGATAAACTCTTTACGGACAAAACATTTTCGATATAGAAGAAAAGTATAATAAACTGAATGATAGAGTGTACGCTGGGACCTCTGAAGAAGCAGCAAAAAGAGTTCCGCGGGTGCAACATGGTCATCATCCATCTTCAGTGATGGTCTCCTACTACGGGCCAAATGAGGTTCAATTTTGCGAAAATGGGGTCAAAACCAGAGCAAAAGTGTACCAAGGGACGGTTTTGGTCAGTATGTCAAAGACCTGCCCAACACGTTATTTTCAGGACATCACTTCGCGTTCCAGCAGGATTCTGCGCCTGCACACAAACCCCACTCAAGCCTGGTTCGAGCGTCAAAACATCGACTTTATAAGACACGAAGAAGATTGGCCTTCCTCCAGTGCGGACCTTAATCCTCTGGACTATACAATTTGGCAGGTCTTAGAAAGGAAGGTCTGTGCTAAACCCCATACAAATTTGGAGGCCTGAAGTCAGCTATAATAAAAGCAGTCGCTGAATTAGACATGGATTAAAAACTCATTGGTGCTTTTTTTTCACCATTATTTTCATATATGTCAGAACTTTGGGACCGACTACGTATATACTCGTATATAGGTAGTAAGAAAATTAGAAGATAATTTTAAATAATCTAGCCATGAAACTGAACAACTTTCCCGAAGGCATAAAGGTCAAAATATGAAATAAAACCTACCATACAAACGGTGTTAGCGGCACGAGTCATTTAGTATGGAACGACCAAAAAGTTCTAAAGTTCTCAACATAGTAAAAATGAACATAATATTTAAAGAGAAACATAAATTAATTAACTTTCTTCCATGCTGGACTGGGAGCAAAAGAAAAACATAGAGTGTGCCAGCTGCATTTTCTCCCGGGCGTGCTGTAAAAACCAGCTAAGGGATCCGAGGGTTTCTTTATATTGCAATTTAGGCGAAGCGCTGACAACCTGTCACTTCAGCAATATACCTACAAACCTATCTTAAATAACCTTCATGTCAGACGTGGCGGATTGACCTTTGTTTAGGTCGTTTCGCTGTACCCCATTAGGGATAAAGGCGTGATTTTATGTATGTATGTATGTATGTATTGAGATATGGATAAGCTAACTGTACTTTTTAGACTCTGTCTATGCAAATATAAAAGTGGGTTCAGTTGATGAATACAAAATATTATTTATTTTATGATTCGTCAACTCATCCCACGGGACCAGTTTATTGCGGGATCAGTTGACGAAGAACCCACCCGGCCGGCCAGGCATCCAGTCGCCCTTCCGGACAACCCCAACACCGGCCCGGCTCACATACTCTATTATCGCATATCGGTTCGATTCTGACAAACGCATTTTTAAACTGTAAAATTCACTGATATTTTATGACTTTCAAAGGTACAAAAAAATTACAGCAATGGAAGTAGAGGAGTATCTTTGACTTCCGAGTTTCGCTTTATTTGATCACAAATGATCATTTGTTTATAGTTGACGAAATCCAATTTGACATAGATATACAAATCATTATGACAAATCAGCTCTAATTATATTTTATTAACCAGATCAAGTATACCTACTTAAAACAGCTCGGGAAAAAGCAGTTGCTCTTCTACATATTTTACTTTTCTGAAAGAAAGCGACTTAAACAACATAAATGTGGTTCGGAAATGTGTTAGTCAGAATCGATTCCACTTGTTACCCGGCGCGGCGCCAAGTACAAACCTACAGTGTATATATCAGTCTGTCAATAAATTCTGAAAGATTCGCAGACGGTGGACCTTTCAGTTCGTTTTACATGTATACATGTGTATACGTACGTAACTACCTATGTTACGTGCAAGTAAGATAACCATTTCTTCCACGCTGGACTGGGAGCGAGAGAAAAACATAGAATGTGCCAGCTGCATTCCCTCCCGGGCATGCTGTAAAAACCAGCTAAGGCATCTGAGGGTTTCAATTTGGGCGATGGGCTGACAACCTGTCACTACAGCAATATACTTACAAAACCATCTTGAATAACCCTCAAAACTTTGTCAGACGTGGCGGAACGACCTTTGTTTAGGTCGTTTACGCTCTGCCGACCCCATTAGGGATAAAGGCGTGATTATATGTATGTAAGATAACCATAGAAAAGCTTTTGATGTCTTTTGTTTGAGTCAAGCCGTGTCTGTTATTCTGGGATTAAACAAATATTTTAATTATGACAAAAATAGAATACCTACAGCATTCGCATGTATCGAATTCGCTTTGCTAAGCTAGGTATATAGGTAGGGAAATTGAGTTTTTTAAATGCACTCACTGAGCTATATCTTTTTGACTCATGAAAATTAGAAAACATAGGTAAGCAACTTCTTCTTCTTCTTAGCGAGTGGATTCTCAAGTCGAACGACCGATGAACATAGCTAGTGGCATAGCTATTAGGCCTCTGACGTGGTTTGAGTAACGACCACTATCAAAGACGGTGACCGGGACCGACGGCGTAACGTGCCCTCCTAAGAACGGAACACTTTTCTTTTTCGGACAATCAGGTGATTCAGCCCGCAATGTCATAATCAATCTTGTGGATCGAACTCTCTTCCTGGGAATCGAACCCAGGACCTCCAGATCGTAAGCCCATGGCTCTGATCACTAGACTACGGAGGCAGTTCGCAGTTAAGCAACAATCGTGCTTTTAAGAACACAGATCGGATAATTCAATTAACGATAGATCAGCTGGATTAATACCTGCCTACAAATATAGCTCTAATGTAGCGTTTAGAGAAGATTTCTTTATGAAAAACGTCATATTAGTAACGATACGAAAAGTACCTCCCACACGAGTCGCGCGATAATTCAAGTGACAGATGAAGTAGTGATTTACAACCACCGATTTGAGAAGTCGCTAGCTTTTACTCTTCTGTGTTTACAACGGTCATCAAGATATCTGCGGTCGCCAGTGTCGCCACTATAGTGCTGTGCCGTTTATGAATCCTGCCTAACACAGGTGAATAATGACGTACAAATATAATTCTATAGGTACCTGGATTGTCTGAAGCGGGTCATGACTCGTGCCAGCTCAGGCCGCCTGCTCGGGCGCCCTCACCTGCAAAACACAATAACGCTCAAACTGATAGCCGCCGCTACACTACTATCTTTAAACCTTATTTTTTGAACATCATATTAAGCTTACAGGGTCGGCAAGCCTAGGTATATATAAGAAAATATTAATTAAAAATTGTCGTCTGAGTCGACAAGCTAAGAAGAAGAAGAAGAACTATGTATTGCACTGAATGTAAGATTAAATTTGCGCAAAGGGAAGGCCTATGTTCAGCATTGGACTGATTATTTGTGATTCAATATCAGTATAAACCTTTATCGTGTTTTAACCGAAACTACACTTGTAAACGGAAACAAGTTAACGTCATCCATATTATAAAGCAGATCGCAAAAAATAAAAATAAACTAGCGAGGTTCTCGTCTACCTGGCTTCACAGCTCTTTTAAAAAGACAAACAAAATTATATAATGAATAATTTAAATTTCTCCTTGAGTAATACATTGAATGTCACTTATATAAGCATAACACTAGTATAGAACACTAGTGCCGAATTTGAAAATCACGCACAATGCTTAATTCCTAAGTTTTCCGAACGAAGATATTATGAAATTATTTTATAGTACACCTATTTGGAAAGTATATTAATTAGCTCTTACTAGAAAAAATAAGTAAAGTATTAAGTTAATTTTAAGAATATCTGTGTGTACAATAAAGAATTAAGAATTAAGAAAAAAGGGACGAAAGTATGTACTGCATATTAACCTAAGAATACTTTTTTTGAACAATTTATGTATTTGCTCCAGTTTTTTTAAACCGAAGTATAATAAACACATATATACACGTCTAACTATTACACTTTAACACACTTTTGGCAAACTATTTAGACATTGACTATTATGTTATTCATACACTATCTTTGTTTCGGTCCAAACCGAATAACCTTTTATGTGGAAGCAAAACACAAAAAATGATCAGTTTCATGAGTTATGAGCTTATCCACGAAAGGATTTGCCACGGTTTTGCGTTAGTTATTCCCTGACACATTGTATAATCCCGGCACGTGTCACTGTTAGCATAAAGTTCGAAAAAAGTTCGAGTAACATAGAAACGGGTTCAAAAATAATCCTGTTACATTGTTTTCTATACGTGTGTGGTTAGTTTTTTTCTTTTATCTTTGAAAGTGGACTATATTCTATCGAAGTTATTTTAACATAGTCATCTTCATTAATAAGCCGGATTCGACATCGCAAAGGGTTTTTGCCATTGGAAAACTAAATACACATAAAAATAAAAAATATTGGAAACGTAATAAATAATGCTGGTTATGCAATTATTCTCTTATCAACAGTCGCATATTAGACCGTACTTAGAAATTTAGAAATAGCTTAGAATGCACCAAGTAGGTAAAAACTACGTTATAAAAAAATCGGTGCTCACTGAAATGAGTGGAAAATATGAAGTGAAATATTGATTGTGTAATTAATTTAGTAGTTAAGTATATTTTAGCACATACAAGTAATTATCGGGTAGGTCAAGTGAAAGCATGTCGCAAGAATATCGAATCGCTACTCAGTCAAATTATACGTTCTCAACATTCGGACTTCGGCTCAAATTGGGGTGTTACTCGTAGGGTGTTACTAAGGGTCTACTAAAAAAAGGTGAAACTGCTACTGTCAATTGATAAAGGTTCAGAGTATTGCTTTACTGATATTGATAAAAAAATCTAACCTAAACCCATTATATCTTAACCCTCCAAATTTGTTAGACGTGGCGAATCAAACGTCTTTTTATGAAACCGTTGGGTATATGCATACCTCGTTAGTAGCGGCTATACCCCAAACATGGTAGTCATACTGTTTTAAGCTTTTGTCGTTCCGCGACTCGAACCCCACACGATAGAAAAAGAAGGAAAGCCTGCTGCCCGTTCCCTAGGTACCCATAAGAATCCCAAATCAGGTGGATTGCAGGCAAGATCAAACATCCCTCACACAGGTTGGTAATAAACAGATTATATGTGAATGTTGCCAAACGGACAGCGAGCGGTGGACAGTCGGTAAAAGCCAGCGGCTTCGTTAGCAGGCATTAAGCTCGTTAACGCTGCCCATCAGTTACGACACGCCGTACACAAATACACGAAAGCCAATATACAGTTAGGTATAAAAAATATTCTTCCATGCTAGACTGGGAGTGAGAGAAAAACATAGAATGTACCAGCTGTATTTCGTCCCGGGCATGCTGTAAAAACCAGCTAAGGGATCCGAGGGTTTCTGTATTTTAATTGTTGTTTGTATTGCAATTTAGGCGATAGGTTGACAACCTGTCACTACAGCAATAAACCTAATAATATACAAGGTGGCGCAAAAGAAATCACCCTATTGGAAGATGCTCTCATTTTTGCAAATGGCCGCCAATGTCAAATCTGTTTTGACATTTGTGGACTAGACAGATGCAGAATACAAGTGAACAAGCCATGGAGCGATACACTCCCCAAGAACGCGGAAAAATCGTGTCTATTTTTTTGAGTAACAATTCGTCTGTGGTGTTGGCGCAGCGCGAATTCCGTCGCCGATTCCCCGGCCGTCCGACACCGACTGCGCAAACACTGCGACGTTTAGCCACCAACCTTGAAGAGTATGGGACCACACGAGACGTTGCTAAGAGTGGCCGGCCCCGGAGCGCCCGTTCTGCCGAGAATATCGCCGCTGTAGCCGAGGACGTTGAAGTGAGCCCCGAAACATCGACCAGACGACGTGCCACGCAATTGGGCCTCAGCCGGCGGTCCTTGCAGCGAATTTTGGTGCGAGACTTGAAGATGTTTCCTTACAAAGTCCAGACCGTGCATCAGCTGCTGCCTGCCGACCGCCAAACGCGCGTAACCTACGCCCAAGCCATCCTCAATCTCGAGGAAGAATTGGACAATTTTTCGACCAAAATCATCATGAGCGATGAGGCTCATTTCCACCTCAGCGGTTACGTGAATCGGCAAAATTATCGCTTCTGGGGCACCGAGAATCCACGAGTGATGCACGAGGAGCCGTTACACCCGCTCAAAGTGACTGCGTGGTGCGCTGTTCACGCTGGAGGAGTCATCGGGCCATTTTTTTTCGAGAACGCCGCGGGTCAAACGACAACAGTGGACGGTGCGCGCTATAGGGCCATGTTGACCGAATTTTTTCTGCCGCAATTGGACGAATTGGGACTGGAGGACATGTGGTTCCAACAGGACGGGGCAACGGCGCACACTGCACGAGCCACAACCGACATTCTGAAGGCGGCATTTCCGGGTCGCCTAATCTCTCGTTTTGGCGATTTGCACTGGCCGGCCAGATCGCCCGATTTAACGGTCCCGGACTTCTTTTTATGGGGTTTTTTGAAGTCTCGTGTTTACGTCAACAAGCCTGAGACCTTGGAAGCCCTCAAAGACAACATTCGACACGAGTGCGAGAATCTGTCGCCCGAAGTTCTCGCCGAAGTGATGAAAAATGCCATAAAACGAGCCCGTATGGCAATCAATTGTAACGGCGCCCATTTGGCCGATATCATCTTCTCGACTTGACCAGTAAAATTCTAAAGGTGCAAATAAATATAATCAAAAAACAGATTCGAAGTTTTTCATTTAGAAAAAAAATGAGAGCCAAACAACATCGGATGACTTCTTTTGCGCCACCTTGTATCTTAAATAACCCTCAAAATTTAGGCAGACGTGGCGGAATGTCCTTTGTTTTGGTCGTTTACGCTCTGCCTATCTAATTAGGGATAAAGGCGTGATTATATGTATGTATAAAAAATATTCCACCACTGCAGTTTTAGCAGGTTCGTTCCCACATACAATACGAGTATTAACAGCCATCTCTACGCTTTCACGCATAGTCAATAGCGATGCTTCATGGCGGCTTGAGAAGGTTAAGGCGATACATAAGATGCAATCAAATATAACACGTAGGTAGATAATTTTTTAATAGATCTAGGCGATGCTCTTTTTAAAAATTGAATACTAGAAGAAGTTGAAAGGTTTTCATGATGGAAATTATAATAATCACCTAAAAATTGAATTAGGAAAGCAACATGTAAAAATAATGTAGCCTTAGGTCGGTCACTATGTCACCGACGTGACTTTTGTTCCTGCAGCTTTTTCTATCTTTTCATAATAAATATGTAATCTAACCTTTAACGAAAAAATACAGACTCGAATTTCGATCCCAATAACCTTGGCCTGGCCTTTAGAAGCCTACTAGAGAATTAGTTGAATATTCTCGTAATTATGCTTGTGTATACATACATATAATCACGCCTTTATCCCTAATGGGGTAGGCAGAGCGTAAACGACCTTAACAAAGGTCGTCCTGCCACGTCTGACAAAGTTTTGAGGGTTATTTAAG
The DNA here is from genome assembly GCA_949820665.1 of Scrobipalpa costella. Classification (NCBI taxonomy): domain Eukaryota; kingdom Metazoa; phylum Arthropoda; class Insecta; order Lepidoptera; family Gelechiidae; genus Scrobipalpa; species Scrobipalpa costella. The sequence continues at coordinate 14,144,871 of OX463295.1, read as the reverse complement.
ATATAATTCTAGGTATATTGCTGTAGTGACAGGTTGTCAGCCCATCGCCTAAATTACAATATACTGAAACCCTCGGATCCCTTAGCTGGATTTTACAGCATGCCCGGGAGGAAATGCAGCTGGCACATTCTAGGTATGTTTTTCTCTCGCTCCCAGACCAGCATGAAAGAATGCTTGTGTATTATTTTATTAATTACCGATAAACTCTAACTTAGTATACTGACTAATGGTGTGCTAGATTTATAACAAGCAGTTTCTTTGTTTTGTACATACATACATATAACGCCTTTATCCCTAATGGGGTAGGCAGAGCGTAAACGACCTAAATGATGGTCCTTCCGCCACGTCTGACAAAGCTTTGAGGATCATTTAGGATAGATTTGCGAGTATTGCCGTAGTGATAGGTTGTTAGCCCATTGCTTAAATTGCAATACTATACTGAAACCCTCGGATCCCTTAGCTGGTTTTTACAGCATGCTCGGGAGGAAATGCAGCTGGCACTTTCTATGTTTTGGCAGCATGGAAGTGAGTTTTGTACATTGTTTATTTATTTAACCTTTTATTTTTTATCTAGGGGAGTAAATTATCAAGCGTTAAACAGATATTATATCTACGAGAGAAATAAGAATCGATTGCGTGATTTTTCTATTTATTAATGTCATCGATCTTTTTTTAGCCTCTTATTTGTGCAATAGTATTGTTACTTTTGCACAAATAAGAGGCTAAAAAGAAGAAATATTATTATTTCCTACTAAAAAAGTTATTGTGTTTTATAAAATAAACATATCACTAGTAAGTGCACTAGTCTAACTAAGCCAACCGGTTTTCGGCGGTTTTAATTAACATACTTACATACATAAATCACGCCTTTATCCCTTACGGGGTAGGCAGAGCGTTTAACGCCTCGTAAAAGACGCTTTCGCCACGTCTGAGAATAATTGAGGGCAATTTTAGATTGTAATATGTATTGCTATAATGACAGGTTGTGTCAGCCCATCGCCTAAATTACAAAACACTGTAACCCTCGAGTCCCTTTTGCTGACTTCAACAGCATGACCGGGAGGAAGGGCAGCTGGAACATTCTATGTTTTTCTACCTCTCCCAGTCCAGCATGGAAGTAATTTTAATTAACATAGCTACGATTATAACCTTAAATGATTCCACAAATTTAGTAAATAAACGTCTTGTTTTCATATTTATATATTTTGAAAATGTGTCTATTTTTGTGTCTAGTTAGTTGATAACAAACAAAACTCATTATTCAACGGAGTTGTGCCAAATATGGTCTAATAGTTTTGTCGTTAATAAGGTGTATGAATAGTTATATTATTTTATAAACATTGTATTGTGATTACTTGAATCTTCAATTATTAATTACCGTTTCAATATTTCAGTTCATTTTACGGCTATCCTGGCAAAAACCTGTTATCTCGCAGTCCCGCAACCTTCAATAAACGTGTAAATTGAATATCACATTTTATGTAAAAAAATGTTCTGTGGCAAATCCGTATAACGTTAATTACAGTTGTACAATGTTGTACTGCAGCTAACAAATATAAAATCTGATTATTAATTGAACTGAGAAATAGTAAGAAGTAGGTACATGGGCAAAGCAGTGACCGTGGCTACCGTTGGTCTGATAAGAGATGTCTAAACTGGCACTTGACCGCATTCGTGATTGATACGCAGATGGGGAGTCTATTGGTCTACGGGAGGTACTTCTCAATATGACCAATTCGGAAAAGGTTACTTATATAAAGATACCAGGGTACAAAATGCAAAGTCTATAGGGATAGTGTAGAATTCTTTAAAACGAGTCTTTCGCAGAATATTTAATTACGTAATATTTGATACATTTGTACAGTTCACTATCTTATACAATAGGTTGCGGAGGTCAGATGGCAGTCGCTCTGTGTAAAAACCAGTACCCTCGTTCAATCCCCTAGATTAGGAAGCCGACCCCGTGAGATACGGGATAAGGCTAGGGAGATGAGATGAGTGACTATCTTATACAATACAAATAATATGCTGTTTATGACATACTTACATACATACATATAATCACGCCTTTATTCCTAATGGGGTAGGCAGAGCGTAAACAAGCTAAACAAAAGTCGTTCCGCCACGTCTGACAGGTTTTGAGGGTTATTCCAGATAGATCTGTATATTACTATGGTGGCAGGTTGTCAGCCCATCGCCTACATTACAATACTGAAACCCTCGAATCCCTTAGCTGATATTTACAGCATGCCCGGGAGGAGATGCAGATAGCACATTCTAGGTTTTTCTCTTGCTTCCAGGCCAGCATGAAAATATGTCAATATTGTTTACGACAATACACAATAATTTTCTTAAGATTTGAATTCGTCTCAAATGAGCCCGATGGTGAATGAGAGAGCTAAATGGGAGATCGTGGTTCGAATCCCACCACACCACGTACCAATGTGTTTTTCGGTTTTCGAATTTCATATGTACGTTTATTCGGCGCTTTTTCCGTGCTTCGGAAGGCACGCTAAGCCGATGGTCCCGGATAATATCGTTTAACACCGTAGATATTAGTCCTTAAGCCATGTCAGAGGCCAGTGCCAAGCATTGGCGGCTTGTAAACGCTGACCTAATCTAGGATTGGATCTGGTTTCCCTTCTGGGTTGCGGAGGTCAGATGGCAGTCGCTCTGTGTAAAAATCATTACCCTAGTTCAATCCCCTAGATTAGGTAGCCGACCCCGTTAGATACGGAATAAAAGGCTAGGGAGATGATGATATGAATTCGTTTCAAACGGTTCTTTCTCTTTTAGATACTGGCTGTATCACCCTCTACCTTTACACAAAACTATCGATTACTTGCCTCAAACAGATGTCAAGTACGTTTGCAAACAAACAAGTAACCCATGGGCACTTAATAGGTCGCTATACAATACTTGAAACATGGAATCTTGTAACTTTTTCAATATGATATTCAACGAGATTTTCATGCTGGCCTGGGAGTGAGAGAAAAAACATAGAATGAGCCAGCTGCATTTCCTCCCGAGCATGCTGTAAAATTCAGGTAAGGGATCCGAGGGCTTCCGTACATTGTAATTTAGGCGATGGGCTGATAACCTGTCATTACAGCAATATACAGAGAAATACGTCTTAAATAACCCTCAAAACTTTGTCAGACGTGGTGGATCGACCTTTGTTAAGGTCGTTAACGCTCTCCCTAACCCATTAGGGATAAAGGCGTGATTATATGTATGTATGTGTATGAGATTTTACATTACCAGATATTCTACCAAAAATATTTATAAGCGAATGTAGTAGAGTAAATGTTTTCTATATTATATGTATACGAAAACGTATATAATAATATTATGAATTTGAAATGTACATGTGTTACTGTGAAATCCCAATGTGCAGAAGATTTATCTAGTAAAACCAAAGAAAAATCCCGAATAGTATAGAGACCAATGTATTTTAGCTTTTTACCTTTGGCTTAGTATATTCTACGATTTCCCTCAGAGCTCAGTACCTAAAGTTGAAAGATACTTTTTATAGCGTGTTCAATTGTTCATGTTCAACAAGGTCATCTCGTAGTCATGGACTGGAAAGTATACAGCCTCCCGCAAATTAAAAACATTTGTCCCTTGACGCATTTACAGACATGCCGGATATCGGGGGAGGCGTGCAAGTGAAACCAAAAGGACCCCGCACAAATTGTTTAAAAATCCCAGGTCGGTCGATGTGGCTGAAATTTTGGAAAATTATTGTTATATAATTATATCATGTTAATGAAAAGTTCCATGCTGGACTGGGAGCGAGAGAATAACATAGAATGTGCCAGCTGCATTTCCTCCCGGACATGCTGTAAAAACCAGCTAAGGGATCCGAGGGTTTCAGTATATTGCAATTTAGGCAGTAGGCTGACAACCTATCACTATGGCAATATACCTACAAGTCTATCATAAATAACCCTCAAAACTTTCTCAGACGTGGCGGAACGACCTTTGTTTAGGTCGTTTACGCTCTGCCTACCCCATTAGGGATAAAGGCGTGATTATATGTATGTATGTATGTGATGAAAAGTATAAAAACAAAAACCAAATACTAGATTATTTTCGGTAGCTACTTATCGATCCAAAAGGTAGATGATACTCGAGTGTAGGGACCATTCTTAAGTTTATACAAGATGTTAATTTTAGATGACAGCTGTCAAACTTGAAACGGCCAAAACTCTGTAAATATTGATCCTAGACTAATTGTGTATAGGGACAAATTATAGGTTATGACAAGATCTTTATTTTAGATGACATCTGTCGTTTTAAATGAAGATCTCGTCTAAACTTATCAATTGTACCTACACGCGTGTAATCTAGGATCTATAGTTTCCGAGAAAATAGTCTAGCATTAATTATTTTTTGGTGCCAGCAGTTATGTCAAAGTTTTGATCAGTACTCTGCTACGTTTTAGTAAAGAGTACATCATAGCTACTATTTACAAATTTTAGCTTAAATGACGCAAAAATACCAGATTTTGATTCAACATTAAAACAAAAAACTTGTCTTTATCCGGGTATGCGATTTTATACTTTTCATCAACATGATATAGGTAATTACTTTTTCGGGGTCTTTTGACGATTCAAAAACAAACGAGTCGCCAATTTATTTATTGTTCATACCAAAGGACACCGAGGAACGGACCCGGCACTTATCCCGAAAGTAAGTAGACGAATGATTTTCAACATATGACAAATTATAGTTTGAGTCGATTCGTCAATATCATTTGTATGTCAAATCAGCTCGAATTTTATTATGTCAACTAGCTATATAAGTCCCAAAATTGTGTAGGTACACAAGAAGTACCTTTAAAGGGACCTAAAATAAAATAATACTGCAGTAACAATAATTATTACGAATACCTCCCTGATATGATGTGTTTATATTTTGTTTATAATCACGTATTACTTCATAACGCCAAAATGTCAACCTCAGTTATTAAAGTATAAAAGTATGACAAGTGTTCTTATTTCTAACATAAAAAGCGTTCACTAAGCGGTTACGATCTGCCTACCCCGTAAGGGAAAAAAAGCGTGAATTTATATATGTATGTATGTATATCTTCAGTTCGTGTATGCATCTCTTTTTAGGTCTTAACTCCAAAGCGGAAATTGAAATCGCAGTTGTAATAGATCTTCTCAGAGATGGTGACTGCCACATATTTTAAAGCAACTCGATTACATTTCACAAGTTTTATTTTTGTTTTAGCCTGTCTCCGTCCTATTTATTAATATGAAAATATTCTAGACTACATTTCCGCCCGGCTAAATGAGTTTTCCCGTAGGCAAGAAGCAATTATTTCACATATCCAATATTTGGGAGTATGTTTGTTTAGGTGTACCAAGTTTTATATCTCGGTCTTATGGAAGGAACAACTTGACTACCTACTCTCGTAGTAGTATAGGTAGCCTATTAGTATGAAGTGCATCTAATAATAGAAAAAAATCATATAAGTAGTTTTTACTTATATGATTTTTTTCAGAGGAGGTCTTTATAAAATAAATATGAACAAAAATATATAATACAACAGACTATTTCATTACTAGTATTGTGACTATTGCTTTGAGATTTTATACCAGAAACTACAATAACACATACGGCGTTTGTGCACTTATCTAAATCAATATCGAAAAAAAATCTGATCCGATTTGACCTTTCTAGTAATAGTATGGGCGTCTATACTATTACTAGGAAGGCCAAATCAAGCGTCTGTGCGTCTATCGACTCGATGAACCCTGGTGTCAGAGTTTTTAAACCGCCTAGTAGCACAACTATCAGGCCTCTGACATGGTTTGAGTAACGACCACTATCAAAGACAGCGACCGGGACCGACGGCTTAACGTGCCCTCCGAAGCACGAATTTTTTTTTTCTTTTCGGACAATCAGGTGATTCAGCCTGCAATGTCCTAACCAAACTGAGGAAAAATTCACAAAGTGATAAATTTTCCAATATCAACTTTGTGTTTCCCCCCTGGGAATCGAACCCAGGACCTCCGGATCGGGAGTCTATGGCACTAGCCACAAGACCACGGAGGCAGTATGCACCCATCTATCCATATACATTTCATATGGATATGATCACGCTATGTCGAAGAAGTAAGCACTCGATAAAAGGGTTGTCGATAAAAAATATGTCGGTAAAAGAAAAAGTTGATGAAATAAGGACTCGATGTAAAGTATCTTCGAGAGAATATGTTCGACAAAAATCACTCTGCAAACAGGGTTTCGAAATCACCTAGTAAACCTGTTTTGGAAGGGTATTATCGAATACAGATAGATGCACAGCACGAACGCCAATAGAATGCTTTTACCTCTTTCCCATCCACAGAAAAACTAACTAAATAATTCTGAAGATTGCATGAGCTGTTGAGCTGTGCTGTATTGTACTAATTTAATAAATTATAAAGATGCTTTAAATCATATTTCACATTTTACCAATCATCATAACATAACATAAACATAAAAATACTTTATTGCACTTAATAATACAACATACAACACAATCACTACATAGTATAAAACAAAGTCGCTTTCTCTGTCCCTATCTATACATATAATAAATCTCTAGAAGGGTCGTGTCTGTACATTGAATATTTTTACAAAAAAAAAATGCAGCAGGCGTTATTAACGATATAAAGATCGAATAGATTTTTTTAGAATTTTTGTCTGTCTGTCTGTCTGTATGTTACCACATCACGCCAAAACTGCTGAACCGATTTCGATGGGACTTTTTTTATTCAACTGTGTGTTAATCGGGTTGCAACTTAGGATATCTAAAAGCACGCTACCTGACTTAGGGGGTAGGCAGGAAATTGAAATTTGGCTGTTTCTTAACCGATTTTGTTAACTCGAATTTGGACTGCCCCGAATTAACGGCTCAAATTGGCATAAACGCTTGTACTACCCGAATGAGACATGCACGGTCCCTTTACTCAGGCTCTGCTAGTACAAATTATTCTCAAAACTCAACCTTGCATAAGATAGTTAGAGTATATGAAAAGACGTTTAATAATTCTGACATATTCTTTCTCAGTCGCAATCAACTCATCGCACAAGTTTTTAAGAAATTTCCTGAACTTATGCATTAATACATACATATAATCACGCTTTTATCCCTAATGGGGTAGGCAGAGCGTAAACGACATAAACAAAGATCGTTCCACCACGGCAGACAGGGTTTTGAGGGTTATTAAAGATAGATTTGTAGGTATATTGCTGTAGTGACAGATTGTCAGAATATCGCCTGAATTGCAATATACAGAAACCATCGGTTCCCTTAGTTGATTTTTACAGCATGCCTTAGGGGAAATGCAGCTGGCACATTCTATGTTTTTCCCTCGCTCCCAGTCCATCATGGAAGTAATGCATTAATACCTATCATAAATCCAATAACTCACTTTTACGACATCAGCTATGACACTATTTCACATTCACACTGCACACACACACTTACACATTTTGTAGCACTTCATCTATAGTTATTGTTTTTTTTTTCTTGTTCTCTTTCGATCTCAACTTCTAAATTGTAAACATTAATTATTATATTGTTTAAAACTTTTTGTAACCTACCTAAATTCTGCTTTTAATATGTTAAACTTCGTAACTGGCTAGATTAGTTTATAACATTTGTAATGTAATTTAAGAATATGTGCTGTAAAGTTTACAATAAAGATAAATTAAATTAAAAATTAAATTTTGATGAAACTTTCTTTGTGTGCTTGAGCATTACTTAAACTAAAAGTTACGATACAAATAATCACGCCACCTGACTTAGGGGGTAGGCAGGAAATTGGGTTTTGGCTGTTTTGTTCTTAACCGATTTTGATGGAACTTTTTTGTTTTACTGAGCATTACTTAAACTCAAAGTTACGATACAAATAATCACGCCACCTGACTTAGGAGGTAGGCAGAAAATTGATATCTGATCGTTTTTAACCGATCTTAAAGGGACTTTTTATTCGACTGAGTTTTTTTAATTACCTGGTGTCCAGCCTAGGTTAGAAATAATAACGTAAACCATTCTAATATTGAGTAAGAGTGTTTGTATGGAAAACTCGCAGTGTCGAACATACTGAAAACGCTTCTCCGCGCGTAGGAACGGGACCTGCTACACCGCGCGCGGAAGCGTGTTTCGCATTGTCTGATCTTTGTTTTTGTATGGAAAACACGCAAACCGGGCGTACGAAGTCGCGGGCACAGCTAGTGTATGCATAAATCATTAAAACTACGCAACAGATTTTGATGCGGTTTCTTTTAATGGATAGAGTGATTCAAGAGAAACTGCCCTGATTTGAGAATACTTCCAACGTGTTCCTAACATTACTGTGCATTAAAGAAAAACCAAAAAGCAAAATCGGTTACCCCTGAAGTTATTTAAAAAAAAAGGTTTTGTAGTTTGGAAGTATCATTGCTGTTATTTTTCTAACTCTGTCGTTATTTCTTTACATAGCTCTCCCCGCTCTAACTAGTAAAAAGACATGCCGTTATATGTATTTATACTAATATATATATTTATTTTTACTTACCCTGAAATGTCCCACTGCAGTGGGACTAATATAATTACAAAGGAAAAAAATATTTTCTTTTCTTTCAAAAGTTACAAACATAAGTGATGATAAGGAGGCGGTACATATTATTATTCATCGACTAAGTAGATTTTTTGGTATCTTTTCATGCCAGAGAAGGAAAAATGTATAAGAAAATTACATTTTTGCTTCTCTGGCAAGGCAAGATCGTGTGCGAATACCGAGGTACTGCGTCGCGCTCACATGCCGGGTATTGAGTCTCTCATCATGAAACACCAACTGAGATGGTCCGGCCACGTTGTACGCATGGACGATAGTAGATTGCCAAAGGCCGTGTTCTACTCGGAACTCTCATGCGGAAAACGATAGCAAGGTGGACAGTACCTACGTTACAACGATGTACGAAAGCGTCACCTCACCGCTAGTAGCATATCTAGCCAAAACTGGGAAGAGCTTGCCTTGCAGAAACCGGAATGGCGCTCAAAGGTAAAGAAAGGCGTGAAACTTGAGAGTGCCCGTTTTGAGGAACTGTTGCTAAGCGTCATTTTCGGAAAACTCGACCCAAACCTTCCTATACATACACGTACAATACTTCTGGCAATCTTTACTGCGCCGCGTGTAACCGCGTCTTTAAGACGAAGTTTGGTTTTGCGAGCCATATAAGGCTCCATAATAAAAATCTGGGTAATGTCCAAAATTAATGTTAGAGTCGCCATTGCCGAAATCGGTAAGGAGGACATTATTAGAAGTAGTCTCAACTCGGGGCTGTATTTGGACCATTTTGTCCCAATGGCATGGTGATAGATACCTTGAGACGGACATAGGCTACTTTTTACATCGGGAAAATATCTCATCCAAGTGGGAATCAACACATACATTAATACTCCAGCAGGTCATAACTTTTATTTAACTATGTGTTACCGAGATAAAAACTAAGAATATTTATAACATGCCACCATACTTAGCGGGTAGGCAGTAGGCAGAGAACTGAATTGAGTTAGTGTTAAATAAACAATTTTAATGGGATTTTTGTAAAACTAACTGAGTCAACTAGACACAAACTAAGGGCACATAATAATCACGTCACTTTAGTTAGATGGCAGGCAGAACAGTAGGCAGAGAACTGAATTGAGTTAGATTTTTTAAAACCAATTTTAATGGGATTTTTGTAAAATTAACTGAGTCAACTAGACACAAACTAAGGGTACATATAATCACGTCACTGGAGTTAGATGGCAGGCAAAATAGTAGGCAGAGAATTGAATTGAGTTAGTGTTTTTTAACCGATTTTGATGGGAACTTTTTTATACAGTTTATTTTAATTTATGTGGACTGAGCCCACAAGAGGGGTTGTGGGACGGGAGATACTCATGGGTGGATGGAGAGAAAAAATACTCAATGCAGACGAAGTCGCGGGTAAAAGCTAGTGAAAAATAAACCTAAACCCAAAGTCTCAACTGCTATCGCCATCAAAATTTGGACACTAGCTTTGGTCTTCTTGTTCTTTTGGCGGGAATTTGTCATGCATACAAAATCGCTAAATCTGTACCCAATGAAAATAGGCAAAAAACAGAAAGGGACAGCAAAAACTTTACTTAAAATTAAAAAGAAAATTTATAAAAAACAAATCATTATATGCTATTTGCCTAGTATTCAAATCAGTAACTTTTTATGAATGTCAAATACGCTTCTTCATATGAAATGAAAATAGTAGGTTATGTATGACGCTTGTCAGTAAATATTGACTACTCAAATCAATATAATACTTCTATATTTAATTTAATTGGATTACTAAATCAAAATGTGTTTTTTTTATGAGGAATGAGATCCACAGTATTTTTAGCCATCAGTTTTAAGTATAAATATATTGGTTTTTTTTACCCACCCAGTCGACATGCCTATTATCTTTTATTTCACTTCAAATATTTCTTTATGTTAAATACTCTATTCAGCAGTTACTTTTTTATAGGTCATCTAAGAATTTGTTAAGGCAAGACTACTGGTGTATAGTAATGTATTGACATTTTTAGCATCAGCTCATGAAGACCTTTCATTTGATAGCCCACACAATTATTCAAAAATAATACATATAAAAAATGTATGAGTTGAGGGCTGGGCCATTTTCAGAGAAAATATCATGTGTATTAACATAACATATTAAAAGTTGGTTATAGTTAAGGTATAGTTTATTCGGGTAAGATATAGTTTATTTAGTTTCGCTATATCTATATTGGCATTTTTGAGGCAAACTTAAAGGAATAGAACATCAAACATCCTGTACAGAAATCTTAGAAAACGGATCCTATTTATTTTATAAGGTCATCAAAATTGCAATGCCTCTATACATAAATTTAAAAAATATTGGACATTAGACTATTTGATAAACAAATTCAAATAGCTCAACTATGTGTCTTCTGGCATCAACAAATTTACTCAAATTTTATTCTAATCTCTAACCTCCTGACTACAAATGCACAATGATTCTGTCACATTCAGCCAGATAAGTGTGCTATTTTTTTGAATGTTTCAAAAAAATGTGGCAATATTTAAGAACATAACAATTTGATTATGGTAATTACCGTTCAAAAGAAAGGTTACTTTGTTAATATCCACTAATAGGATAATATATTTTTTTTCACAACATGATACTTATCTAGTTATCTACAACAAATAACTAAAAAACGCAGACAAATGTGGAATTGTAATTTGTTGAGTTAGCAAACAGACATTTGAATAATGACCACATACACCAAGTGTCACATGTTAAGAACATAAATGTAATAGGATTGGCCTAATTGTTCATAGTGTAAAAAGACAATAAGAATACTTACTGCTCGCCCTCCGACGGACTAGATTCGCTAAGATATTCCTCCATTCCGCTTTACAAAGCATGGAAACTTCAAGAAATAAGTTTATGCAGGTCTGTCCACACTCCAAAAGTTAAATAGCACTCTTTCCACAATAAATTCAACACGTCAACTGTATAAATCCACCACTTTAACAATATTATTCGATATTAGAAAGCTTAAAATTTAAGTAAATTGTGTGTTTTTAATAAAATTCACAGAAAAACAGTGACCGATAGAAACTTTGTAAACGTCAAAAACAAGGCACGATTGAAACGTCAAATCAACCTCATTCGTTCAGAAATTATAAGTGATTGCGTAATTCGGTAATCGACCTTCGAGTTCAACGTAATTTAATATCGGGTGTTAGAATATCCATTTTATTAAAATTTTCTAATAGAAAAGTCGTCTTCCGTTCCTTCTTTTCTTAATTTTGTTTGCGTCTGACATTATAATACTACAGACCTCATATAGTGCGGCTCCTTAAGGCAATTTAGTATGCCGGTACGCAGTGGCGTAAATATACCATCTGAGGCCAGTGGCAAATTTTTGATGGGGTCTTCCAGCGTCCCAGTGAAAATAATATTTTAATTTAATTAACACACATAGGTAACGGAAACAGAATAAATACATTACCTACGTGAGCAAAGCGAGCTCAACTTTTCAAACAACCAAACACACGAAACACGCAGAACAATTAAAACGTAACGCTAGCGAAGGGAGCTCGGTTTTTCACGAAAATTAATAGATTAACGTGCAAAAAAACTAAGTAAAATCAACACTTTTCAGGAAAATTAATGATAAACATGCAAAAAAAAGTAATCAGAGAAGCAATCAGTCAGCATATCAGAGACAGCAGGCGTACAGTTCATCAGTCAGCATATCAGAGTCAGCAGGCTTACAGTTCATCGGTCAACATATCCAAAACAGCAGGCGTACAGTTCATCAGTCAGCATATCAGAGTCAGTAGGCGTACAGTTCATCAGTCAGCATATCAAAGACAACAGGCGAACAGTTCAACAGTCAGCATATCCGAGACAGCAAGCGTACAGTTCATCAGTCAGCATATCAGAGTCAGCAGGCTTACAGTTCATCAGTCGGCATATCAGAGTCAGCAGGCTTACAGTTCATCAGTCAGCATATCAGAGTCAGCAGGCGTGCATTTCATCAGTCAGCATATCAGAGACAGCAGATGTACAGTTCATCAGTCAGCATATCAAAGACAGCAGGCGTACAGTTCAACAGTCAGCATATCCGAGACAGCAGGCTTACAGTACATCGGGCAACATATCAGAGTCAGCAGGCGTGCAGTTCATCAGTCAGCATATCAGAGTCAGCAGGCTGACAGTTCATCGGGCAACATATCAGAGTCAGCAGGCGTGCAGTCCATCAGTCAGCATATCCGAGCCAGCAGGCGTACAGTTCATTAGTCAGCATATCAGAGTCAGTATGCTTACAGTTCATCGGTCAGCATATCAGAGTCAGCAGGCTTTCAGTTCATCGGTCAGCATATCAGAGGCAGGCTTGCAGTTCATCACTCATCATATCAGAGACAGCAGGCGTACAGTTCATCAGTCAGCATATCAGAGTCAGTAGGCTTACAGTTCATCGGGCAGCATATCAGAGGCAGCAGGCGTGCAGTTCATCAGTCAGCATATCGAAGACAGCAGGCGTACAGTTCAACAGTCAGCATATCCAAGACAGCAGGCGTACAGTTCATTAGTCAGAATATCAGAGTCAGCAGGCTTACAGTTCATCGGTCAGCATATCAGAGTCAGCAGGCTTACAGTTCATCGATCAGCATATCAGAGTCAGCAGGCTTACAGTTTATTGGTCAGCATATCAGAGTCAGCAGGCGTGCAGTTCATCAGTCAGCATATCAAAGACAGCAGGCGTTCAGTTCATCAGTCAGCATATCCGAGACAGCAGGCGTACAGTTCATCAGTCGGCATATCAGAGTCAGCAGGCTTACAGTTCATCGGTCAGCATATCAGAGGCAGCAGGCGTACAGTTCAACAGTCAGCATATCCGAGACACCAGGCGTACAGTTCAACAGTCAGCATATCAGAGTCAGCAGGCTTATAGTTCATCGGTCAACATATCCGAGACAGCAGGCGTACAGTTCATCAGTCAGCATATTAGAGTCAGCAGGCGTACCTACAGTTCATCAGTCAGCAATACTGACTCAGCACAGTACTCAGTCAGGGCGGTACTGTCGGTCTTCAATATTTCACCTCAGCAAAGATGATACAAAATTATGCACCATATACCAAAGGCAGTACACGGACTTGTGCACCGACCAGTGGCCACCAAACAAGATCCTAAAAATCAACACGTCGTTCGTATGCCCAGTAATGTAGAACACGCATTAATCGTGCTGTGGCGTTGCGACGTCACACGAGCAGGAAAAAAAGCGAAAAGAGACGTCTTACTTAATCATGTCGACGGTCCCTACGTAAAACAACGTACCTAACTGGTTTTTCCAAATTGTACAGGAGAGCACTTTAAAGGTTCAAGTAAGAATATCTCTGGTTCTATAAGTCACATAGTTATGAAATTTTGCACATAGGTTCTAATTATTGTTATTTATAAGAATAACAGACAATTACACAAAAGTATTGTGTATTTGTGTATAATCAGGCACATACTTACATGTACGTCGGAACCATTCCTATTACGGATAGCTTAAGTGGTACTTAACTGCCTCCGTGGTCTTGTGGCTAGTGCCATGGACTCCCGATCCGGAGGTCCTGGGTTCGATTCCCAGGGGGGAAACACAAAGTTGATATTTGAGAATTTATCACTTTGTGAATTTTTCCCTAGTTTGGTTAGGTCATTGCAGGCTGAATCACCTGATTGTCCGAAAAAGAAAAAGATTTCGTGCTTCGGAGGGCACGTTAAGCCGTCGGTCCCGGTCGCTGTCTTTGATAGTGGTCGTTACTCAAACCATGTCAGAGGCCTGATAGTTGTGTTTTATCGGGAAAGTGGCGACTACGTTCGGATGGCTCAGTACAAGAGTATGGACTTACAAACATCTAACTACTAAGACCAAGATGTTGGTATTCCAGGCTTGCGTCTTGAGCGCACTCTTGTACGGACCTTAAACGTGTACATCCTATGCGAAGCAAGAACGTCAGCTCAACACTTTTTATATGCGTTGCCTACGTAACAATTCTTGGTATAAGTTGGAAGGATAGAGTAACCAACGAGAGGTTTCTTGAAATAGCACAGCTACTCAGCCTCACCGCCATGCTTAAACAGCGGTTGTTGCGTTGGTTCGGGCATGTGCATCGGATGGAATCTATTCGAATTCCACGGTAAATCATGCTTGGCGCAGTTGCGAATGCAAAAAGGGATGTTGGTCAGGCCTTTATTTCGTTTCAAAGACTGTGCCAAGCGCGATATAACCGCTTTCAATATTGACCACCATAGTTGGGAAAAACTAGCCGAGAACAGAGACCATGGCATAAGAGCGTCAAGGATGGCCAGAAATATCATGATGACGCGTGCTTCGGACTTTTATCGGACAGGAGAAACAAGAAACACCAAACTAACGTCGATAATAACAACAGCGCAACTTTTCCCTGTCCTGTGTGTGGTAGAATCTGCCGCTCTCGTATTGGCTTATACAGCCATCAGAAAAGATGCATCCCAGTCGCTGTTTAAATCGTCTGACATAGACGTAAAGGCCTATAATGATGAAGTGGGATATTTAATTATGTAGGTGTAATTAAGTAAGTAGACTTATGAAATTTTGGGTATTCTGGGTTTAACATAAATTGTATTTTAAAAAATCCCTTACGAAATACTGCTTTGGGGTGGACAGTATTGTTTCAATGAAACCTTGCGGTGGGGAACTACAGTAGTTTAGCAGTTGATACTGGAATCAAAATCAGACAGTGCAGTTCGTTATTGATCATAGAAACCATTAGTAGTTGAAAAAATAAAACCTGTTACTTTAGCTAATACACGTGCACTTTCTAAAATGACCCTCCAATTTGACAAAAATCAGATGTGGCGAAAATGCCATTTATTAGGCAGTTAATGCTCTACCTACCCCACAAGGAAGTAAGGTGTGGCTATATATTTATGTACATAGGTAACGTAAAATAACTTACATGGAAGTTACGTATTAAAATTTTACAGCATTTCCGTAGTAAAATTACTTAAATGTTAGTTGATTAAAAGACTTAATTTTACTTTCCGACGTAAAATTACCTATGTAACACATAAGTAAAATTATTTTCAAGAAATCCCACGTACAAAACCTTAACTACCAGATTTGATTAATTACGTGGGAAAAGTAAAACTCTGTTAAATTTGACTCTAAATTTTTATCTAAATAGAATACCATGCAAAATACTCACCGTGTTTTCTAATAACATTATATTGTTGTTTCTAGGCATGATTTCGTAAGTTAGCAAGGCATTTGGGCCGCAAAACATAAAGGGACCCTCACTAACAGCGGCGCGAGCGCAACTGGCGCTTAAGTACCAGTTAGGGGGAGGGTAGCTGGGGCCGAGTTAAAATTCCGACGTATTTTAACATAACTACCACTGATGTCATTTTACGTTAGAGTTTGTAGTTAAGGGAAATGTTTATTGTCCATTTTCAGCTGAATTTAAATGTTTCAGACCTTATTGTTTTAGCCAAACGAAAGAATATGATGAACCGGTGGTCCCTATATAAAAAAGTGCAAATGACTTATGTGGTACTTAAGTCGTTGTACGTAGGGACCGTCGATGTATTGTCCATAGAGTAGAGTTTACAGGTTTATAGGGTTTGGGGTTTATAGGGTTATGTTATGTCCTACGATTCTGAGTTTCAATTAGATGCTTGCTGGGCAGAAAATCTACTGGTACATTGTAAGATATCACTCCGTGTCAAGCCACAGATAGTCAGATAATATATCATCCATGCCATGATTCTATCTGTTATAGCAAGAACCCCAACGATCTGGCGCGACTAGGTTTGCCTAGCTAGTAGAACCTCATTGTATTATATCTATAATTTATAATGGCAAAGAAACAAACGGATATTCTATAAGCATTTATTTCTAAGATTGTGTTGACATTTAATATTTAACAAAGGCAAAAATTCACATAAAATGGATGGAATGTAGTTTAAACAGAATTTTATACTCAGAAGAACAAATTCAACACTAGTTTTTCTAGCGCGGATGTAGCTTTTAATACGAACTAAGAAATAATTATCGTATCCCCTTTTTTATAATTTCAGATATTATAATATATTTTTGAGATATTGACATGAATTTGTGCTTCTGAATTTTTACAACATGATTGTATTGAGATATCAGATTTTTGAAAAATTCACTGAACCATCGATACATGTATTAAATATCTATTATACAACGTAAAACAGATAACATTTAATATATTTTAGATTAGTTTTAATAGTTACTATATTTATTGTGTAGAAGAAAACATTCATTTGTGCGCATAATTTACCGTTTTGTTCCAGATTGAAATACAACATCGATAAATATATAAAAGTTAATTTCAGTTTCTAATAAGATATAATATAAAAACACTTTTTTTTCTACAAAAAGATTTCCACTGTAACTACAATCAAAATAGTATACCATAATGTACTTAAAAGAAAGTGTTAGTTATAAAAAATAATCTTTATTTTTAGGTACTCATTTAGGTAAGATCTATAATAGTTTAAAACAGCACCCAATACATTTTAGAGTTTTTGGCCTAATTCAAATTCGAGTAATTAAAATTCATTTCGACGATTCCTCATTTATTGATAATAACTAAGATAATTAATTGAACTTAAAACTAAGTAAAGTAAGTATATTCGAACATGTAATAAAATGATTTACGATAAAGCCTGTTATTGAAAAAATATTTCAAGTTTTGAAAATCCGCCGGACCACCACGCCGAATAGTTTCCAGCTTTTTATACCTTAGTGGCCTAATTTCCGAATTCGTGATTTTACGTTTTAGAGATAAACATTGTTGAAGGTGGTCCTGCTGCGGTGATGTTATGACCATCCGGAGCAAAATGAGTTACAGTGGGATCCCAAATTAAAGTCGTCATTATCACATCGCATCATCATTACGTAGTATTATTATTAGAGACGTGTCGCCGCCTGCTTATTTTATTTTTTGCAGAGTGACAGTAAGTTACAGCTGTTTGTATAGTTAACTAGAAATCAGCTCAAACTTTCGCTTTCAAGGTGGCGCTATGGTACGAATATTCATGAAACATGTTTTTTTATCCCTAAACTTTAGTGCTTATTACCATGAAATTTGTGACCGAATAATCGAAGTTCCAGGCAACATAGAAACAGGCCGTGGTGATAGACTCAAGTTGTAATGAGGAGTACATTTAAATTATAAATAATCGGTTTTTAATTAATGTTAACATTTTTTAATTTTAAATATGCATGTGCGATAATATGATACGTTGTATTGCTATTGGGATCATTTGAAATGTATTTTTTTATCAGAAATCTTACTAGCACATGTTATTCGTAAGATTACAAACAGCGTCAACAATTACAAAAAATAAACTACCCGGGCTTTTTTAGTGTTAGACAACTAAGCCTTACTGTTGTGTTCAATCAACAAATAGCAGTATTTTAGAGGTATAATTAAACTTGCAGCGTGTAATAAATAATACTACGAGAAACCGACCCCGTTTGTTTTCCGACCTCCGATAAATTGTATAACTTGTAGACGAGACGATATTCGTATAACCATTTAGTATAAAGGATCTATTCGATAAGTTTTTAGTAAGTAGTATTAGATACAGTAGTCACAACATGAGAGTAAACATTCTTTTCTCCCACTTGCTCGGAAATAACTTCATTATAAAACAAAAAGAAACCGTACATTCTAGTGGCGAGGGGTGCAATTTTGTCGAGGGTAAAGAAAACATTCAAGTACTTTATAGTTTCGGCGTAAATCCGGATTTATGGAGGTGAATTTCTTGAATGGGAAGCCGACGGAAATCGCCTTGAATGGACCCTTCGCCACTATCCATTCTCTCTTTTCGATCCTCAAGTTGTAACGGCCATCAATTTCAACAAACGACAATAATAACCATTAACAACCTCCACACGAAGTCTTTAAAGTACACACTAGTTTGGATTAGGTTTTTAAGTTCATATTATTTTTATTTTAAAGGTAGCATGCGAATGGAATGTGCGCCTGTCAAAGATGTCAAAATTTCACAATATTATATTATAGAGCAATTGCAAGTTTAATGTTTATTTTTAAGTGTATTGTTATTGTTTCCTCACAAATGAGAGAAAATTACTATACTAGTCTCAGCCGAAATAGCAATGTATAGTCTCGTTTACATTAGAAGGATTTTACTGCTTCTAGATCTAGCACATTTACTCGACCATACACTGCTTCATTTTCAGCCTCTTAAAGTAATGTACTATTGTAATATAATTAAATTGACCTGGTATCATGATTCAGGCATTGGATCGCTCAATAGTAATTTAAGAATTCATTACTATGATGTCTCGAACCAACCATACCAGGTGTAAGGGACAGCGTCGTCAACGACACTGAACAACTATGAGCAGGTTTTATTTTCAAGACGAAAAAAAAAATGCTTTTCCACACAAAATGTTCACTTCGATCAGACAATTTGTGTGGAAAAGCTATTAATTTTTCCTGAAAGAGAATCCTGGTGGAAGTTGTTCAGTATCTAGTTGACTGAGCAACCCCTATAAGTTTGCGTGACGCTGTCCCTTACACCTGGTATACCATATAAGTATATTTAATAATGTCGATATCAATGACGTCACCGCGTAGATAGCGAGCTGTATTTCATAATTTCTTATTACAATTGCTTGAAAGTCATCTCCCTAGCCTTATTCCATACATTAATAAAACTTTTAATAAGTCTTAAAAGGAAATTTAGTTTAGGTTACAGAAAATTCCAAAATAATTCAATTCTGTTGATACCCTAAAAGAAACATTAGTAAAAAATATAATTGGTCTTACCGTTACATAGCTCTATCATAAACCTTAACCTTTAAATTAAACTATGATATAAATTCAATTGAGTATATTTTGTAAATACATAAGAAAATTAAAACTTTGAAATGTGAAGCCATCCACGTAATTAAAAAAGAAATGCCAGATACACAATTAAAGTGTTCATTTATTATAGCCATTTGAAAAGTAGGCAATAGACATAATAACATACGGTGATCAAGGATAGTGCAACGTGCAACACTGACCCATTAATACTAAAGTGAACTTCTATTAACTATTGCATTAGACCAGAAATATAAATAGGCCTGTAAAATATTTCAAAGAACTTTAAATATGATTCAAAGAACTGGGGTAAAATTTAAATCCCTAACATTTAATATATTATTTGCCACTCATCTCCGCTGTATCGTAGAGGTGAGTGTTTGTATATTTGGCCACTTTTTGATTTCTAAACATTTAATACATAAGGTTTTTTTCCTAGCCTCTCAGTCAATTTTTTTATCATCATCCAATAACATATTGAAATAAAAAATAATAATTTAGAAAAGTCGTCGATTTTGGCATATTTTACAAATCAATTTTTTGTCAAGTCTTTTATGAGTGACGTGAAACACCTAAAATAATGCAAAAATACAACAAGTGATTTTCTAAATTCGCAAATACAGCATTCTATAATTCTTTCCTATTGAAGAATGTGATTGGTATCCGATACTATTTGGAAAACTAAATTATTTACTGTTTGTAGTGCATAAATAATTGATAATAAATCCTACACCGAAACTAAAATGTTTAAGGTGCAATCTATTTTGTGACGTCGGTAAGACTTCAAAGTAATTAGATTACTTCTTGTTATTTGAAGCTCCCTTGTTCAGGCGATTCTCCTGAAGCGGAATCTGAAAAAAAAAGCAATAAAAAGTAAATATAATATAAAAATACAATATCATATTTATTGTGGTGGTGAGAAGTCTTCGCTAGTATACTATCATTTCTTTTCCCATACAAAAAAAGGAGCTCTGTTTTTCTAAGGACTTTAAAGTATCATAACATAACTCGTAAACTAATTAGTATTTTGCAAGAGTTCTTACAAATTTCTTTATTAATGGTGATTATAATTCCTAACAATAATTTTAAAAAGTCATGCATATTGCCTTATGGACCGTCCGTGCCTGAGGGGAAGGTAGGTACCCCACATGGAAATAGATTTGCTCAGGCAACGAAACTGAACCACTAGGAAATTAAAAACAAAAAATACTCTACCACCTCGACCAAAATACTTGGGTATGGGGAAGACTATTTATTATCGAGATTTTCTTTGCGAGAGTTGTGTAGTTTCTTTGAAACCGGATACCGTCCCCTTACACCCTCCATAATGGCTGGTTTAGATTGCGCAAGTGTTTAATAATATATCTGAGCCGATTTCGGCTACAGCGACTGCTGGACGGGCTCAGCTGCTAGCGTCTCGCTGCTCCGCGCGGTCGTGAGCTCGCATATGGCTGCTGTAGCCAATTTTGGCCTTCAAGGTCCTTGAGCACTTTGGGCAGGTGAGAACGCCGCTGCAATATTGGTATGTTAAAGCCGTTGGTGGTCTGGCCTTTAACTTGTCGCGCAAGTGTTTATTTGAGGTGTAAAGCGTTTTTCCAGTGGCTTTCAAGTTGTCTTTAATTTCTGACTTACCGCAGCTCGTTGATCTTCCATGCGTCCGGCCTGAGCGCGCATCAGCAGAGCAAAGAAGTCGTCATCAGGGACCGTCTTAGGCCTCTCCTCCGGCTTGGGGCGAGGCAGCTCGGAACGCTGATCTTCCAGACGAGATCCCTGTAATCATGGTGTGATAATGTGAAAGAATACCGTCCAGAGTAAACTATCTTAAGAATACAAAACGACAACCAAAGGGCAATCAAAATAACTTTATTTGCTTCATTTATTATTTTACTGTTTGGAGCCTGGCATACTGTGAATGGCGACCCTTATATTTTTGCATCAATGTCAAAGTCTGAGATATTTTAAATCAAAGATATCGGTTTTATTTTTAAATCAATCCTGAAATTTCACAGTATTCCAGTAATGTGACGCTTTAAACATTAATCACAAAGTATATTTTAGGTTTGTAGTTACGTGTAAAATCGTATAGTTTAGGTTTAATCTTGTGCCTAATTTTTTTTTGTAAATATTAAGTCGCCATTCAACTGTTGCCAATAATGTTACATCCGTTTACAAAAACATAATCAAAATTGAAACTCGCTATGAGCTTTGACCTATCATTAATTATCCTTACACACCAGTACTCTAGGATCGATAGTTTCCGAGATATGACTATTTCAAGTTTGACAGCTGTCATCCGAAATGTAGATCTCGACAAGACCTATCATTAATTATCCTTACACACCAGTACTCTAGGATCGATAGTTTCCGAGATGTGGCCATTTTAAGTTAGACAGCTGTCATCCCAAATGTAGATCTCGTCAAGACCTATCATTAATTATCCTTACACACCAGTACTCGAGGATCAATAGTTTCCGAGATATAGCTATTTCAATTTGACAGCTGTCATCCGAAATGTAGATCTCGTCAAGACCTATCATTAATTATCCTTATACACCAGTACTCTAGGATCAATAGTTTCCGAGATATGCCTATTTCAATTTGACAGCTGTCATACGAAATGGAGATCTCGACAAGACCTATCATTAATTATCCTTATACACCAGTACTCTAGGATCGATAGTTTCCGAGATGTGGCCATTTCAAGTTTGACAGCTGTCATCCGAAATTTAGATATCGTCAAGACCTATCATTAATTATCCTTACACACCAGTACTCTAGGATCGATAGTTTCCGAGATATGGCTATTTCAATTTGACAGCTGTCATCCGAAATGTAGATCTCGTCAAGACGTATCATTAATTATCCTTACACACCAGTACTCTAGGATCGATAGTTTCCTAGATGTGGCCAATTCAAGTTTGACAGCTGTCATCCGAAATGTAGATCTCGTCAAGACCTATCATTAATTATCCTTACACACCAGTACTCTAGGATCGATAGTTTCCGAGATGTGGCCATTTCAAGTTTGACAGCTGTCATCCGAAATGTAGATCTCGACAAGACCTATCATTACTTATCCTTACACAAAAGTACTCTAGGATTGATAGTTTCCGAGATATGGCTATTTCAAGTTTGACAGCTGTCATCCGAAATATATATCTCGACAAGACCTATCATTAATTATCCTTACACACCAGTACTCTAGGATCGATAGTTTCCGAGATGTGGCCATATCAAGTTTGACAGCTGTCATCCGAAATGTAGATCTCGACAAGACCTATCATTAATTATCCTTACACACCAGTACTCTAGGATCGATAGTTTCCGAGATGTGGCCATTTCAAGTTTGACAGCTGTCATTCGAAATGTAGATCTCGACAAGACCTATCATTAATTATCCTTACACACCAGTACTCTAAGATCAATAGTTTCCGAGATATGGCCATTTCAAGTTTGACAGCTGTCATCCGAAATGTAGATCTCGTCAAGACCGATTATTAATTATCGTTACACACCAGTACTCTAGGATAGTTTCAAACGATCTACGACTCTAGATCTTCAAACGTTTAAATCTAAGTAGTGCTAATTATTCAAGAAGCGACTTCTTTATATCTCTGACAGTTAAGCTGAGTCCTGCAGTTCCACATTAAGATCTTCGATTCATCAGCTCCATTTAAAAAAAAACTGAATGTAAATGCTCGACATATTACTTAAAATATCAAAAGCGCTATATGTATGCCTAAACAATTTTAGGAGTTCTCTCAATTCCTCATGGATCCCACCATCAGAACTGGGTTTTGATGAAAACGGAACCAACACGAAAGTATACCCTTTCTAATAAAAAAAATCTAATCACTTCATAACTGTCGGAGTTATGATGTAACATACATACAAAAAAACATACAGACGAATTGAGAACCTCCTCCATTTTTTTAAATTTAAAGTCGGTTCAAAATAAATATAGGTAAAGTCTTAAACTGTCAATCATTGTATAGCTTCCCTGTAATAGATAATGAAAACATAACAATACCTGCACACGAGCAATCATGTCGAGGAAATCGTCCTCCGGCTTGGCCTTTGTGGTCTGATGAGGGCGCAGTCCCGGCAAGGAAGCACCCTTGGTCTCCTTGCTCAGCTTCTTGGCCGGGGGGCGGAGTTCCGCGCGCTGCGAGTCCATGCGCTCCGATTGCAGGTCGGTGATCATGTCCAGCATAACGTCGCTCGGGCTACAACACAAAACAACACATATTACAACTGCGTGAAAAAACAACACATCACCACACTCACTTAAAAGTAATACGTCATCTATTCATACTCTAATGGTTTTGTCTCGTCGTCTGAAGCGTCCATATTGTTTGTTACGCGCGTTCTCAAATATTTATTTTTAGTTGCTATTAGTTTTCGGCAAACTTCAACAAGGTAGCGTACGTTAGAATATTATTATTAACAATAAGTATTACAGCCTTATTTACACAACGTGTTATCGTTGAGAGTTAGTTGTGTTGCGTCACGCTATCCTCGGTTTCCTTTAAAGATTGTTCTATCGTGCACCTATGTGAAAAACAAGCTCATCTAGATCCGAAGTGTCAGGGAGATACGATGATAATTTCTTGCGATAAGCGGAAGTGTCTGACATCACAATGATAATGTCAATCCGTGGAGCTAAAAACGTATTATCATGAAAACTGAACAAAGTTAAATAAATATATTTATCTCTGCAGAGATTGTGCCTAACCAGCTACTCTTAAAGTGTTGGATTCCGTTCCGATCCCAACTAGCAAAGCTCAAAAGAGCAAGGCATTTTCAAACCAACTGCTATGCGGACACTTCCGCATCTGATGAGTCAAAATGAAGACGAATCAGTGGTCAAAAACGACGAACTGATGCGTTTCGTGTTCTTCGACATTCATCTGAAAGGCCATAGGGCCATATGGCCTTTCACGCTATAATATCATCCAAGTATTAAGGTAATTCTAAATTATACACGATGGCCTTTCACGCTATAATATCATCCACGTATTAAAGTAATTCTAAATCATACACGACCATTTTCTATTATGCTTTACGGCATAAATTCTAAATCAATTTGTTATCAAGAGCCAATGTAAATTAGGGATAAGTGGCACAATCAAAACAAGTAACCTTTAGTAAATAGATCAAACAGAATGACATTTATGAAAAATATATTAGTAAAAGTTCCAGTTTCCATATATTTTCCTGGCACTGCAAATTGCCGCTTACCAGAATATAAAACCAGTCGGTTACTAAACACAATGCAAGTATTGATCGAATCCACAACAAGCATCAAGAATTAATAACGAACACTACCAACAATTATACAAGAGGCGTATATTTTCGTTTCGGCGTGCCGATTAAACGTATTGTAAAAAAGTGAACTGCGATTGGTATTTATTTCATTCGAATTATATCCTAAATCCAATCATAGTAAGTAACTTCTTTTTCTTCTTCTATTCGAGTAGGTATTCGAGTCGAACGACCCGATGATCCCTGGTGTTAGAATTTCCAAACCGCCTAAGTGACACTGCTTTTGGGCCTCTGACATGGTTTTTGTGTAACGACCACTATCGAAAGCAGCAACCGGGACAGACGTCTTAAAGTGCCCTCCGAAGCAAGGGATCCTTTTTCATTTCGAACAATCAACCTGCAATTCTCTAAACTGGGGAAAATCTCACAAAGTGATAATTTAACAAATATCAAGTTTGTGTTACTCCCCCAGGACCTTCGGATCGTGAGCCCATGGCTCAGACCAGTAGTCCACGGAAGCAGTTATGTAACTTCAAGACAATTTGCTTTGCTTTCTTTGTTCTATGTTATACTATAGGCACAGTAAATCTGTATAGGAACATTCAAATGCCATGAGACAAGACAATCAAACATTTGATTGTAATGATTAAATTAAATCGTGTATTTAAATCAAATCTATAATCCAAGAATTCTTGATCTTTTGGTTAATTATTGAAATGCACTTTGTAAAATTCCGGTCAGGTATTTTTCAAAGAACTTGCATTGCAGTTTCGTAGCTTAAGCGCGGAGTTCTAGGTTCGGTTACTAAATAACTTTAAATACACGATGTATTTAAATCACATCTATAATCCAAGAATTCTAGATCTATTGGTTAATTATTGAAATGCACTTTGTAAAATTCCGGTCAGGTATTATTAAAGAACTTGCATTGCAGTTTCGAAGCTTAAGCGCGGAGTTCTAGGTTCGGTTACTTGATAAAGCGCTTACCTGGGAGGTTTGTTGCCGCTGCTAGCAGATCGTTGAAGTTTAGGCGGCTTGGGCTTGTCGCGGTTTTGATTCATGTTGAGAGTAGCGCGCTGCTCGTCCATGCGCTCAGATTGGCAACGGGTCAACAAGTCAAAGAACGACTCGACGGGGTTCTCCTCAGATTCCGTCCTCCTCACCGGTTCCGGCTGCTTAGTCTCCGACTCCTGCTCAGAATTTTTCTTTTTCCCGTCTGGGGTAATCTGTGAATACAAGCGCTTTGGTCACGTATAGTTTCTCTAACGATAGATCCACAACAACACACAGTCTAACCTTGGCCGTAAAATAAAGGTGAAAAGATTTCTTAGACATATCAGATATCAGTAAGGGGTGTGAGAGAAGCGCCTGTATTCTTTTGTGTAAACAAGTATTGTCTGCAACTACTTACAGACTTACAACCTTTTGTAGTGATAGATGCGACTGAAGTTTCTTTAAATTCTAAGAATGAAAGAAAGGATTTCCACGCCAAGGTAAAAATCTTTATAACGTTAGAGTACAGTATCGATCGACAGAGGCTGATTTTATTCAGAAAAACAAAAGCGACCAAAAATTTTATGCAATCAAAATTGGATAATGAAAATAGTTTAATCTTGAAAAATAAGCTTCATCATCGTCATCATTTTATAGTCAATCACGATATACGGATTGATTAGGTCCACATGGAATTTGTCACAAATTAATTTACTGTTAATATTATGACGATAAATACTTTTTCTGGCAGTAACTCACCAAACCCCGCCAAAACCAAAATTGATTATTTTATCATATATTCAGTCGTAGTCTTTTTATTTTTTGCTGTATCTACTTACTTTTACACTTTACATTTTTATTCAGTTAAGATAATGTTATTGCTAGGAAAGTTTTGGGGACGCCACGATTTCTTTCAAATACAGATTATTTTGGGGTGCTGAATCTGAGCTCTGCTATAGTGCGGCTTCATAGTCCGATTTAGTATGGTGGTATGGTCCCTTCCGGAAGCACGCATTAAATTTGGTATACATGTAGCTTATGCATATATACTTCGATATAAGAAGAGGAAGACGCTAAGAAGTGATTGTTTCCCTCCCTCTCCTCCTTTGTAACCATAAATAGTGATATATTTTTAGAATCACCTCGGTTGTTTATTGGATACCACACACAAGGTCTCAAAACATTTTTGTTAAATTTCCCATACAAAAAAAAACGATCTTTTATTATGTTCCGTCACCAAATTTTGTTAGTAGAGCTCAGATTTACATTCAGCACCCCGAAATATACAAGATATGAAAAAAATGGTGCCGTACCCAAACTTTCAAAAGTCCCAAATAAAATTTGAAAGATCGAATCTATAGCTATATCGAATATCTCGATTGGCAGGCATCGCAACACGTACGTCCGAAAAGACATTGAGCTTCTATTTATAAAGCGATCTTAAGATTGAGAGATGTATTAAGTTAAGGTGCTTTCTGCCGGCAGATGAGCAGGTACATTTCAAGATATGCAACCATCGCCCGTAATGCCTTAGAATATCGTTCAAATCAGCGCGCGCTTCGGCGCACTGTGAGACGTCGCCATAGAAAAGGCCGGACATTGCCCGATAAGAGCTTTTATCGAATATTACTGAAAATCTTGTATTTATATAAAGTATACACTATAAGCTTTTATCTTTTGATTTTTATTTGTTCTGAATTAGGTATTTAATGCCCTAAAAATAGCACCAAAGTTTATGTTTATGGCCCGCGCTAAAATAACGCAATTCCTTAAAATATGGAGTGTCCCTCCTAGGCAAATTTTAAAAGATTTCTGTTTACACATTAGCATAAATAAGGGCTTGTAGTACAAGCCCTTATTTATGCTAATGTGTAAACTATATTATAGAAAAGGTTTTGTATATAAGCATTCTCTAAAAAAATATATCTTTTTCCGAATCAGTATTTTTTAAATGTAAAAGTACTCATTAAATTTAATCCCCAGGAAACTCCAACCTAACTACACAATATATTGCAAGCTCAAAGCTTTCTCCACTTCTTCTTCTCCTCTTTTTCTCAAAACATTATATATCCGCATCAGTCCGGCTAGTGTAATTAGGTGATGTACTTCAAATCATAATGATGGTTGGCAGATGGTTAGTATTGTGATGAACTATCCTTCAAATACACAGAAAATTTGAATGTATGTAGATTGCCCCTTAGCGCCTGATAGAAATATAAAAGCAAACATTATACCTGCATTGGCCAAGATTGAGAATGTATATTTTTATAGCTTAATTTGAAAAATATGTACTTTTATCTTCCATACTGGACTGGGAGAGAAAGAAAAACATAGAATGTTCCAGTTGCCCTTCCTCCCGGGCATGCTGTAAAAGACAGCAAAAGGGATTCGAGGGTTACAGTGTATTTTAATTCAGGCGAAGGCTGACAACCTGTCACTACAGCAATACACATTACAATCTAAAATTGCCCTCAATTTATGTCAGACGTGGCGAAAGCGCCTTTTAGGAGGCGTTTTACGCTCTGCCTACCCCGTAAGGGATAAAGGCGTGATTTTATGTATGTATGTATGTACTTTTATAAAGCAATATTAATCAATTTTGTTTTCTTATACCAAAACAATGTTGCTTCTTCTGTTAAATAAGGAATAAATTGTGTTTCAAATTGGTCACTTTGTTTATTTTCTTTACTAATTATTTGATGTATAATTAGCACGCGGGTTGGAAAATGTAGTACGTGATATTTATTAAATTTCTAGAAAAACCTACTGTCCGTTCTCAGTATATAATTATGCCAATGTCAACCCAAAGTCATCGTACCAAAGTTCTAGGAAAGGATGTGGCTTTACTCTGTTTCGACACCATACCGGTATAACCTACCTATACCTATATTATATTAGCCACGACACTACAACTTTTGTATATGAAAAAGTAGAAGAATATATGCCTGGAGCAAAAATAGGGTGGCCTAGACAGTCAGTCAATCGAGGGAGATACAGCTTGAGAAACCAGTACACTTAAGGTACTACAAATGGGGTTCCTTTCATCTTACAATCACGAATACCTTTTATAGGACTATGACACCATTGAATACCCAGTAAAATTAAAGTAATATGTATGGTCAAAAGGACGGATGGACACTAAGACGATGAATTACATTATCGGATGCAGAACTCTACTTTCGTTTACGTTGGCTACTAATCTTATCTATAGATTTTTTTTGTATATTTCACAGAATTCGTAAAAACCAAGTGAAAACAGAAGTTTATGAAACCTTATTCAGTATTCTCGGCATGGGGCGGAGTAGGCGTCCACCACAAGGTGTTTGTTTCAAGTGTTTACTTTATCAAGGTCAAATGTCACACTTGGGCAGAAAAAAAAAACGTTTTTTTATAGTTTCTGATGAAAAAACAGTTTAATGTGTTTTCTTTTATTGGTTTTATATTTTTCAATGTTTTACCTTTGAGTGAATGAATTTTCGATGCAAAGTGTTGTATCATTTAAAATACCGTGGCCGAATTTATTTATGTTTTTTAGCTTTAGTATAAAGCAAATATTGCCTGAGTTTCGGCGGGCGATAGACAGCGGAGCTTTCCTGTTAGAATAAAGAACATTGTTTAGTGTCGAACTATTTTAAAGGCCCTTCGTTAGAAAGAGGGACCTTCACTTTGGAATAAAATATAGTTTTGTGTCAATCTGCTTTAAACATTGTATGTAAATCCCTATTACAGTTGTTTTAAAACAACCTAGTTCTATCATATCGACCTTGTACTAAGGACGTTTGTTGCGTAAAGTGGTAACCCATGAGGCATTCGTTCAATATAACTTTCGTTCTCTGGTTTGTTATATTGAAGCTCCAACCCTCTGGTTGTAGTATGACCTAGTTGCCTGCACTGTGGTCGCGAACGTCTTATATACTAAAGCTGGTTTTTGCTTCAATTAGGTAGGTTTCTAGGAAGTCAACATTAGAAAAATCCTTTTCGTCGAAATATTAAACCAAAATTAAAGACAAAAAATACCGGATGTAAGGGACAGCGTCTCGCAAACTGAAAGGGGTTACTCAGTTCATGAAACTGAACAATTTTGACCAGGAAATGTTAATCAAGGTGATAATTTTGAAAGAAAAAAGCAAAGAAATAAATCTTTTGCAGAAAGAATTTCCTGGAAATGTTAATCAAGGTGATCATTTTGAAAGAAAAAGGCAAAGAAATAAATCTTTTGCAGGAAGAATTTCCTGGAAATGTTAATCAAGGTGATCATTTCGAAAGAAAAAGGCAAAGAAATAAATCTTTTGCAGGAAGAATTTCCTTTTGAAAATTGATCAGTTTCGTAGACTGAGTAAACCCCATCACTTAGCGTTAAGCTGTCCCTTACACCTGCTATTTTAATGTCTTTTTAGGACTAGAAACCTGGTATTTATACGACTGCGATTGTCCGCTTGGTGTTTACAACAAAAGGATTTCTTTTTCTGCATTTCTCTTTCTAATATCCCTTACGGGGTAGTCAAGGACCTAATAATAGACCTTATGATGTTTGAGGGTCATATTTGATAAAACTAACTGGGTTCTAGTGATAGAATATCGGCAGCTTTTCACCTAAATTTGAATATACTGAAACTGTCGTCTCCCTCTATTTTACAGTATTTCTGGAGGAATGAAGCTGGAACTTCCAAGTTGTTCTACTGCTTCCAGTTGAGTTTGAAAGAACCAATTATATGCTTTAATTATTCCAGCAGAAAGTCAAACATCGCAGCAGAACAGTGCGAAAACACAGTGTCCACAATGATAACGAGAAATCGTAAGCTTATAAATAGAAGCAAAGTTTATAAATCGAGTTTATTGAGTAGTGTATAGTGTTCCATTTTTCAGCGGAAATTTGCTCCAGTATGCAGCCTTACGTTTCTTCCAATTCAACCGTTATATTTTCAATTCAATTGGTTATCTTTATGTAGTTTTGTGTGTGTAAACTACTATTTATAGTGGAGGGAAAAATTAAATAAAGGGCAAGTTAAATAGAGCAGTCTATATTGGCATCGAATAATCAGAAAATTTTGATCTATCTATAC
This sequence comes from Scrobipalpa costella, assembly GCA_949820665.1. Taxonomy (NCBI): domain Eukaryota; kingdom Metazoa; phylum Arthropoda; class Insecta; order Lepidoptera; family Gelechiidae; genus Scrobipalpa; species Scrobipalpa costella. Next base: position 14,114,119 of record OX463295.1, on the reverse strand, counting down.
TCGTTACCTACAGTAAGTAGAAACATGTAAAAACACTTAATAAATGAAGCAGAAGAAATGACTACACAACGGGTACCGTACTTTTTTTTGTAATCGAATATCCTATGCTCAAACATCAAATGCGCGAAGATGTCGAATCGATTGTCTACGAGAATTATGAATTGCGACCTCTATAGTTTGCTACATCGATGCATCACAATCTCTAAAATCCTTTTCCTCAAATGATCAATAGAGCTAAACACTATTTCTCAAAGCATCCTCATGGAAAAAAGGGCTAACTAATAAATAAATTGTGTGTTATTGAAAACTTTTTTCATACACAACTTCTTCCGCCTTTTCACTCTTTTCTGTATGGAATTTACAAAAACCCTAAAACACAAATTCTTTATTTTTTATTATTAGCGTAAATACTAAATAAGAAGTTCCTTCCTTCAAAATTGAAGGAAGTAAAGTTATAAAACAAACCTGCTGTCCTAATTTCATGATTCTAGCTAAAGGCTCTGCGTTGATGAGTCATTTCACCTGCTTAAAGGGGTTCAGGGGTGTTTTCAAAAACACTGAAACACGTGTTTTTTTTTTTAAATTTTAATTATCCTAAATCCAAATTTGGAAGATAATACATTACTTCAAAATTGACATATTTCAAACAAACTGTTATGCCCCTTTTAACCCTTTAGGGGTCGAATTATCAAAAAAGCTGAAATACGTATTCATAATTTTTTACTGTGCAATATATACCTTCCTACACAAAAATAAGTTTATAATTATATAAAACTATCAAAAATAAATAGCTATTATTAATGTAATTCTTGGCTACTTTGGCCACATTGCCCGTCGTCAGCCAGGGGTCATTGAAAAGTTAATTGTGGTTGGCAAGATAGAAGGCAAAAGATCCCGCGGCCGATCACCTAACCTCTAGTGTGATCAAGTAACCGCCCTTACAGGTTTCTCTGTAACAAACGCCTTAAGAAATGCTGACCATCGAGAGGGGTGGAGGAAGACCATCAAAAACATTAAGGACTTTCATCAAGGACACGACCTTCAGTAATGAAGATCACGACGAAGAAGAAGATTTATGTAATGTACTGTATTTATTTGAATTCAATTGAAAATTATAAGTACATATTAGGAGCATTCGACGATAACAGCAACCAATTAATGTCCCGCATAACTTTGTATGGATACGTAGCTCTACAGGGTGACAAAGAGTGACGTCCAAGGATAAAAATCAGGTTCCTGAGGTCAAGGGGTATCCAAATTACCATGTATGTTCGCGATTTCAAATGGTTGATAGGAATGATATGTCATATCCTCATATGCAACTCCAAAGAACCGTTTTGAAAAATAACAACCACACAACCCCGCCAGGGTGGAAAAACTAAGAAAAGTATATAGGGTAATAAAAACCTCTTGTAGCAATTTTCCGGAATTTGCTAAGGGGGTCCGAACACTGCCGACTAGCCTATAGAGTCTTGCTGATTTTTTAAATTAGTTCGAGGTCACCTGTGTATTTTTTTATTTGAAGTTTCAAATTCAGAACTGACTAGCTCTTAATTTAAATACTAATTTTGGATTGAAAACTAAATAACTTACTTATATCAAGGCTAGGAAGCAGAAACTTTAATGGTTAATATACAATTCAAGAAGATTATATTATTAGAAAACTCGAAAATACTGAACAAAAACTGCCACTCAAATGGATTATTCTCGAAATTACTAAAAACACTCATAACTCCTAAACTACTAAAAATCGCTGATACATGGGGGTGATTTGGATATCCCTTGACCTAAGAATCCATTTTTTCCCTATGGACGTCACTCTTTTGGATTACCCTGTATGAAATGTTGAACAGAGTGTTTTTTTAGTTAAAATAGCGCATTATTTTAAAAAAGTTCGTCTTATGTGGATGCATTAAAATCAATGCAAGACATTTTCGCGGAATGCTCGGAATGCATTATAGTCCCCTTACGGGACCCTACAATTTCGTTTTGGACACGTCTGACAAGTTTTTAACCACACAAGAGTCCAAATATGAGTCCAGAGATTTGACACGACTGAAGTGGAAGATGAAAAATATGAGTACCTATTTTTCTTTATTTATATGCACTGTGTAAAAGTAAATAATCTATAAATTATCGACTCGTATATGGTAAAAAAGAAAAGGGTAATTTAAGAAAGAAAACTGCGCATTAGCGTATTTAGTACTCCGCAATGCTCTGGTAGGTACGCTCAGTAAAAATCAGTTGGTTGGTTAGTTAAACAATTTCACGGCTACAATCAACCTCAAGCAACACCACGAAAATCGAAGCGACAAAAATTAAGACAATTGCGTGGTTTTTTTAAAGTTTACTTTTAGTTACGCGTATAAGGAATGCACATTTGGCGGTCCTGCATCTGGATGACGGACCAGAAAATAGTGGTCAACCATCATGATAGCTCTGTGTTGTCAATAGACAGCGCTTCGAAAAGGTACAATTATGATAAAAATAGCCTGCCTTTGCAAAATCAGATACTTGGATCTTGGATGTCTATCTTCTTCTTGTGCGGAAATTAGTCTACTAAGCAGGCCTGAGCAAATGAATTAGCACCCTGATTGTTTTTATTATATAATATAAGGTAAGTAATCTAATATATTATATAGAACGATAAAACGAAGTCCAAAACGAAGAAGCATACGCTATTATTTGACTGGACCAGATCGATTCGTACAGGGCAAAATTGATTTTCAAAATGGCGCTCAGCAGCTTAACAAAGATCCTAACCAAGTAAACAGAAACAACTGAACCTGAAAATGTCAGTGTATTATTATGGAGTAGTATAATTTACTAACGTTTTATATTATATTAAAATTATAAATTACTTAATGTTTTTAAGGATTTTGGCACAACTTTTGCACTGATGCACTCATATTGTTATTTTTTTAATAAATTAAGAAAAGTAAGTAATACTTAAAAAGTAAGGAATAAAATATCTTAGTCTTCATAATTAACAACAGCAATAATCAGTTTATTCTTACAGGGCCCTGAAACGATTTGGTAACTACGAATTTCGCTCAGGTAGAAACTTAAGAACAATGAAATAATAGCGCTCTAGTAATGTTTTCTAAATGTTTGCAAATTATTAATTGCCGAATCTGGATTTCCTCATTTTTTTTGGTTTATATTTTAAATCGCAAAGTTCAATAGTTAAAATTTCAGCGACTATGCTCACTTTTTCAATGTTTTCTCAAACAGAAGAAAGCTAATAATTTCGCACAGCACTTTTTTCTACTTAATAAATAAGAAAATTATTATTTTATTTGCATATTTATAATTAAGTATCTTAAACAGATTTAAATTCTGCAAAAATATATTATTCTAAAAATAGCTAAGTTTGTGAAATAAGGTTTTATGCTAGAAAAATAATCAACCCTAAACACCGAATAGTTTGCAATAAGCCTACACTCACCTTCGAAAATACTAGCCCCATGATAATGATGTCTTCAATCGCTAGAGAACAACTGTCGCGTTAGAATATCTGCACGACTGCTGCGGGTCGCTGCAATAAAATAACTGAGAACTGGGTGGTTTCAGTCCTGTAACTTGCAGGCTACATAAAGGGTGTATCAGAAAGGTATAAAGTGCACCACCCTGGCCGTGGCAGATTATTTTCTGTTTCTCTTTGCTGGTGATGGCTGCTAAGATATGACAGTGATTTTGACATCTTGGACAACTGACTATAAACCAAAAAAAGGACGGTTTTTTTTTCTGATAATTAAAATGATTTCATTTTGACCATATTTTATCTTCTTTTGGCCGTTTTACTGGCATTTCTCTAGAATTGAGAATATGTATAAAGCTGGACACTTTGGTTAACAAAATATGTAAAACAGAGATTAAAAACTAACATATACCGTCTAGAACTATCAACATCAAATTAATATCAAACAAAAGCTAAAGACAAATATAGGAATTTAGGAATAAAGAGGTGAGATGTAAGAACACCTTATCATTTTTTGTAATTTAAACTATGCTTGTTTATCCTCAAATTGATTTATCCTCAAAGTGGTAACAAATCAGGGTGACTAGTGGAAAACCTTATTTTATGAAAATTGTATTATTAAGTCTTGCAATTTGGACTTGGAAATTAATGAATACCAATCTCAATACACCTAAAAAAAAATCAAGTACAACGTTTGTTTTTTTATTGGTTGAGTGATTTTCAAATTGGTGATGGTAATCACTTCAATTAAATTTGTAAAACTGATTTTCCATACTTTAAGACTTTTCAAGCTGTGATATCTTTCGTGGGGTTAGAATAGTATCACCCTATATTTTTTCGCGTGTGAAGCGAAAGGTGTTATAGGGATGAAATACAAGGCATAGTAGGCGTTTTTATAAGCTTTCCTAGTGAATATATGTTTTACATTGCCATCATGTTCATCACTTCCATGCTGGACTGGGAGTGATAGAAAAGATTCAAGGGTTTCAGTGTATTGTAATTTAGGCGATGGGCTGACAACCTGTCATTACACCGATACACAGATATATCAGATATAACCCTTAAAACTTGTCAGTTGTGGCGGAACGACCTTTGTTTGGGTCGTTGACGCTCTGCCTACCCCATTAGGGATAAAGGCGTGATTTATGTATGCATGTTAAGGTCAAGGGTAATTTGGGGGCAGACCATGTCCAGTAGTCGATTACCAATGGCTGTGGTGATGATTGATGTCATTGATGATGATGAAGATAAAATAGCCCACGTTGTGACTTTACGTTTCAATGTTTCTTTTTTATTTTCTTCGGTCACGTAATGAAATAGCACATTTAAAGAGAAATAAATGAAGAGCCCAGTTGTTTGCTAGCTTGTTAGCTTGTCGAAGTAAATGCCAAGTGTTACATATTCAAATCACTGTTGTTAGTATCTAAAGAGCAGACTGCGATATTATTTATTGAATAAGTGCACCTTCACGACAAGGAAATTATCTTTGTGACAACCATTTACGTCCACTGTATCAGCAGGGATAGTACTGATATTAAATCGTAAAATAATATGATTCTCATACGATTTGGCGCGATCATTTGATGATTTCTTACAATGCTGATTTATTTTTATTTTTTGTATAGAGTAAGGCTTGTTCAACTTTATGTGTAGGCGAACACATTTCCACAAGTATATTCTTCCCAATCGGTCACTTATTTACCACTCTGTATATGCAGCCAAACTTCAACCAACTGTTAAGATTAATTGATAGTATGATTGATTTACGTATATATGCCTAAATTCTAGTTCAACTATCCCTGATTTAGTACAATTAACCTGGAAACCTGGAAATCCACTCGATCACCTAATTCTGAAGAGTTGTATGACCTGTTAGTATAATGTTTTACCGGATTCTGAAAGTCAAGGTCCTGGGCATCATTACGCTTTGTGGTGCTGAGTCAGAATAGCACAATCTTCACCCCAATGGATAGCAGTAAGATTTTCGTTTTATATCCCTGCCGAACGTGACAAGTACAGGAATACACCTATACTCATGTCCAGCAGAACTCTGATAGTTGATAGATTATTTATAGTAAAACTGACCTGTATCAGCGACAGTTGTTCCATGCTCTGTCTCCTGACCCTGAGGGCATTGAAGGGTGTGACTGGCATATTCTCATTCTCAGCATCAGAGGGAAGTGCTGGTGGCGAGTCTGTTTCTGGTGGCCAACCCAGCACTTTCCGGAGGTCGCTTATATTCAATTGCGCAGTAGCCATTCCGAGTACATCGCCGAGCTGTAAATAACAAAACATGTTTAATTTACTTGTTTCTAACTTTTGCGGACTGCGAAACCCGCCAAATGTTAAAATGTCATCGCACATTATACCGACTACACTCCAGCTCGACTCACAGTATGGCAATAAAACGTAATATTTGGGATTGTGTTACTTATGTGCATTTTTAAAACTAAATTAAATGAAGTGTTTACGAAGAGTTGTCGCCTATAACATGAAACTTAAGAGTTGGAACGGTGACGGATTTTCGTCGAGTCTGTGTAATGTGCGAAAACCTTAATACTTAGGGTTTCAGGCATTTACACAATAAAAAATTCCGAGAAAATAATTGTTTTAAAGATTTCTCAACTGCTGCTTTATATTATTTACAAAAATTTTAATATTTCAGTATTACGAAAAATATGATAAATTGTTGCGAAAAGGAAAACTGGTTACTAACTAGTGGTTAGTGGTTACAGTCCCAACTATAGATTTCAGTTTATGGTATGATTTATTATAGTTATGTAGGAAACCTACAGTAGTAAGTAATCGTTTTATGTTCTTCTTTTGCCTAGCGTTTTCCCGGCCTGAAGCTGGGTTTCACTTTCCGGCTTTTTCTAGTCCACTTTGCCCGGTCTTCGGTATGAGATCGTACTCTTCCATGTCCGCTTTTACGACATCTAGCCAGCGCTTCTTTTATCTATCTTCTAATCTTAGGCCTTGGACAGTGATAATTTTACTTACGTTTAAGTTTGTTGTTCGCTCTTCATAACGAAACGGATGGCACAGCTGATGGCTAGTTCGATAATAGCGAAAGATAGGTAGTAATTAATAAAAGCAATAACTTCTGGATTAAAGTTCTTCATTACTAGAAAGCTACTTAATACAGAAATAACAAAGGCTTATTTAAACCGCGGTAAAATTATACTACTGAATAACTTATTCAGTTACGTGTAGAATAGCGATTCAAAAATCAATGATGATAAAAGTTCAGGTAGATGAACTGTACCGTCCTGAATAGAAAAAATAATGATAGCAACTTTTACCAGGAAATCGACTTGTAGCATTTCCATAAGTTATAGAGTAACAGATGACTAGATAATACCTCGGATACCTAGCCGACAACGGAAACTTAAAAACTAAAAATTGCGAATTATATTAAGTTTGATCGACAGCCCAGAGGTATAACCTTGGTAAAAAACTAAATTAGGTTTAAAAGTCTTATAATTTAGGAATTGATTTAAATTGGTTTGATTAACAGCAGTAAGCTTACTAAATTTAAATAACCTAAATGAAGATAAGTTTATTTAAAAAAAGAACACCTATCTTTTCTTATTTTTGAGTTACTGAGCGTGCTTTCTACACTTCTTCTTCTTTCGAGTGGGTATCGAGTCTATCGACATTTCTACACTGTACAGGTTATATCACTTCTATTTCAGTGCAAATTACACCCTAGTTCATACATAATTAATTTTTTAATAGCTTTCCTACAAAGGAATCAAGTGTAATATTTCAAATGTGTGCTAAGTAATCATTACCCTGATTCCGAATGAGAATTAATAATAATCATATCTAGTATTTCCATGCTGGCCTGGTATCGTGAGAAAAACAAAGAATGTGCCAGCTACATTTCCCGTCGGGCATGCTGTAAAAACTAGCTGAGGGATCCGAGGTTTTTACAAAATTGTAACTTAGGCGATGAGCTGACAACCTGACACTACAGCAATATACCTACAATTCTATCTTAAATAAGTCTCAAAACTTAAGTGTATTTAGACTATTATCTTTTTATATTTGCAGCTGGATTTTATAAAACTTTTTTGGCACGTAATTAAATTAACACCCTGTATTTTGAAAAAACTGAAAACTTATTTCACACCTTAACTTATATCACTGTGTCTTGTCACGTCACAACATTTTGCACCGAGTTGTTAGATAAATGAATAGTCTAATGTAATGATAGACTGTAATTATAGGGTGTGTGATATGGCCGTCTTTATAAAAGGAGGTAAATGCATGTAAGGCTTTGTTTGCACAGTAGGAAAATTCCCGTATTTTGCTTTCATGTCTTGTATGAAATCATTTTGTGTTTCATAGGAGCATGTAAGTTTCTTTTAAACTTACTTTTGTTAAGTTTCTAATGCGTATGCGATAAAATAAGGAAAATTATTAGATGGAATAGTAGATTGTATCACAAAGGAGCAAAATAATATTTTTACAGAGAGGGAGTTTTTTGAATCTCGAACGCAGCGAGAGTATCATATTTTCTCAAACTGAACAATATTTTTCAAAACTGATTATGTTTCTCAAAAAAATAAATAAATAAAAAACTTTTCTCATAACTGAACAACTATTCTCAAAACACATCATATTTTCTCAAACTGAACAAAATTCTTGAAACTAAACAACTTTTCTCATACTGATATTTTTTTTCTCAAAACTGATAAACTTTTCTCAAAACTGAACAACTTTTCTCAAAACTATACAATAATTGTCGAAACTGAACAATTTTTCTCAAACTGAACAACTATTCTCAAAACGGACCAACTTTTCTCAAAACTGAACAAAAATTCTCAAAACAGAACAATTTTTCTCAAACTGAACAACTATTCTCAAAACTGAGCAACTCAACCAATCTTTATTCATACAATATATTTTTCGTTCGATGTCTAGGCGCGGAACACTGAAAAGTTCCAAATGCAATAAGTGCGCCGGAATGTAAATTGAGTCGCACTTTTTGAAATTAGAATATTATAAAGGCGAGCAAAAACGCATTTCTTCCCGCTAAAAATTTCCCATAGAAGTCACCACCATTGGGCGCACTTATAGGCCAAATCGTCCCTTTCGAGTATATGGGATGAAAATATTTTTTCATGGGTATATAAACAGAGGTTTGGGTAAAATAAACATAGGTAACGGGGTTTGTTGCCTGTGAAAAGTAAAATCACGTCAGCCCCATGCCAGACAACCTGCGAAACTTGGCGAGTATGGATATTATCTCCCGATACCATATCGTATCGACCTGTTCAGTGGTGGAATTTCTAAAACATTTGAAGTATGGTACATGTAACAATAATATCGGACGTCCATAACTGCATCTATAACTGCGCGTTACTCATATTGGATTAATAATTTAGTCCAGCAACAAGTTAGAACAGGTAATTAGGTAGCTATTATCTACAATTTAATTTTCCAATAAGGACCGAAGGAACAAAGTTATCTGTCTACCTATCCATTAATTCACTTTTGTGCTTTTCAACCCGTTTCCGATGACTGCAGTTGATTGTCAGTCATGTAATAGTGGCCAGTTGAGAATTTTATATTTTTTCCCATAGTTAAAAAAATGTTACGTAGCTTTGCATTTCGAACAGTATGTCACTGAGTCATTGTACTAGTTCAGTATGTCAGAAGAAATATGTGAAAGAAATCAATAAATTAAGGCTTCTACTACGTAGTAACTATTATCTAATCTGTGCTTCTACTGCGTGCAATCCCTCTGGGTAGAAATATTTACTTATATTTTAATTACTTGTTTATTTCTGTCTGCTAATTAAAGGTAGCAGATGGACAAAAGTAACAGACAAAATTGTAAGGGGAAACTAGCTAGCTAATGAGTTTTCCCATGGAAATGAAGGTTTTGCCGTTGTGAGAAGTAGCCTTTGTCCTATTCCAGGACCTAAACTATACGTATGTGTTCCATGTTTAATTCTGATTCATCCGTTCCGATCCGTCTAGTAGTTAAAGCGTGATAGAGTAAAAAAACATCCAAACTTTCAAATGTACCTATAATCTAGACACGCGTTAGCGTATCCAAGCCAAGCTCAAGCCAAACGAAGAGAACTGGCCGGCAGCACCGTGTGCATATTTTCAGGAACCATTTGGAGCCACTTTTGCCCCTTCTTAACATAAAAACTACTCAACTTATAAACACCAAATTCGGTTTATATATTAGGATCCTCCAGATAAACAAGTATTCAAAATTTTATAAACATAGCTCAAACGGTTATTTAAATATATATACAAAAAGAAACGCTGATGGCTGTGCCCGCGAATCCGTGCACGTGGTGTTTATGATTATAAACAGCGATGTATTTTTTTGTTTAAAATTTTACATAATTGAGATAGAATACAGTCTTACATAACACCTATGCGAGCATAGTATATTATAGTTACTTCCATGCTGGTCTGGGAGCGAGAGAAAAACATAGAATGTGCCAGCTGCATTTCCTCCCGGGCATGCTGTAAAATCCAGCTAAGGGATCCGAGGGTTTCAGTATATTGTAATTTAGGCGATGGGCTGACAACCTGTCACTACAGCAATATACCTAAAACCCTCAAAACTTTGTCAGACGTGGCGGGACGACCTATGTTTGGGTCGTTTGCGCTCTGCCTGCCCCATTAGGGATAAAGGCGTGATTATATGTATGTATGTATGTATATTATAGTAGGTATTCTATGTACCTGTCTACTTAAATATGGAAGGAGTTGTGCTACTGTGTTTCTTTGTTTCCATTTCTTTTTGTTATGGGATCAATTAATTTTATATAAATCATGTTACAATTGTTTCGTTATTTTTCATTAACTATTGTCTTACGTTCTTTAATAGACAAAAAGTTAACTTATCTATACATATAATAAATCTCTAGAAGGGTCGTGTCTGTACATTGAATTGCAGCAGGCATTATTAACGATATAAAGAACAAAACGATTTTTTTAGAATTTTTGTCTAGATAGACGTGGTAACATACAGACAGACAGATGTCTGTGTGTATGTTACCACGCCAAAACTACTGAACCGATTTGGATGAAACTTTTTTATTGAACTGTGTGTTACCCGGGTTGCACTTAGGATACCTAAAATCACGCTACCTAACTTAGGGGCTAGGCAGGAAATTGAAATTTGGCTCTATCTTAACCGATTTTTATGTAACTTTTTATATTCGACTGAGCATTATTTAACATCAAAGTTACAATACAAATAATCACGCCTCATAACTTAGGAGGTAGGTAGAAAATTATTTTTCAGTCGTTTTTATCCGATTTCGATGGAACTTTTTTTGTTTGACTGAGCATTACTTAAACTCAAAATTACGATACAAATAATCACGCCACCTGAATGGGGGGGTAGGTAGAAAATCGAACTCTGATAATTTTAACATACATACATACATATAATCACGCCTTTATCCCTAATGGGCTAGGCAGAGCGTAAACGACCTAAACAAAGGTCGTTCCGCCACGTCTGACAAAGTTTTGAGGGTTCTTTGAGATAGATTTGTAGGTATATTGCTGTAGTGACAGGTTGTCAACCTATCGCTTACATTGCAATATACAGAAACCCTCGGATCCCTAAGCTGGTTTATACAGCATGCCCGGGAGGAAATGCAGATGTCACATTCCATGTTTTTCTCTCGCTCCCAGGCCAGCATGGAAGTTCGTTTTTATCCGATGTTAAAGGGACTTTTTATTTAACTGAATTTTTATAATTACCTGGGGTCCAGCCTAGGTTATAAATAATCACGCAAACCATTCTAATATTGAGTAAGTACCCCAGTTTGTATGGAAAACACGCAGTGTCGAACATACTGAAAACGCTTCTCCGCGCGTAGGAGCGGGATCTGCTAACCCGCGCGCGGCAGCGTGTTTTCCATACAAAAACAAAGATTAGATAATGTGAAACACGCTTCCGCGCGCGGTTTAGAAGATCCCGCTCCTACTCGCGGAGAAGCGTTTTCAGTATGTTCGACACTGCGTGTTTTCCATACAAACCGAGAGCGTACAAAGTCGCGGGCACAGCTAGTGATGTATAAAGTACCTAACTAAAATATGAAAGAAATTTGTCTTAATGTTTTTTTCATATAATTGTTTTTTGTTTTGAGACCAATCTACTATATACAAATCATGATTAATTGTATGTTGAATTTATCTGATTTTCCAGATATATTTTATAACTTGATTTTCTTGTTTTTTTTCGAAGATTGTGGATTCGATTCCCACCCATGTGTAACTTTAAGCTTGTTTATTTTAATGTTAACTTGTTTTTATTTATAAGACGTAAACTTAACGTATGTAAAATTAACTAAACCTAACTAAAATATGAAATAAAAAGTGTTAATGATTGTTTTTTTAATACTGTATTTTTTGTTTCGAGGTCAATTAACTATAAACAAATCATGATTACTTTTAAGTATGTTGAATTTGTTTATAAACGATTTTATAGACGTAAAGTTAATTTACGTATAAAGTACCTAAGTAAAGTATGAAAGGAATTGCATTAATGATTGTATTCTTGGAATTGCAGTAATGATTGAATTTTTTAATATTTTTTTTTGTGCTAAGCCTAACACGTGTATAACACGATACTTGTGTGCGTAATGAGACTTACTGTATTCTAATCAGATTTAAAAAAAACATGATAAAATTTTCTGCTTACTCCCTAAGTCAAGTGGGGTGGTTTTTTTATGTATATCTATAAACTTTTAGGTGAGGTTACATTCAGCCGAATAAAAAACATCAAATCAGGTAAGAAACAGGCAAAATTTAATTTCCTACCTACCCCCCAACTCAGATGGCGTGATTATTTGTATCCTATGTTTATTCCTAGGTAACAATCAGTCGAATAAAAAAAGTTTTATCGAAATCGGTTAAAAAACAGCCAAATTCGAATTACCTGCCTACCCTCTAAGTGAGTTGACGTGATTTTAGGTATCCTAAGTTGCAACCCGGGTAACATTGAGTTGAATAAAAAAGTCCCATTGAAATCGGTCTAGTAGTTTTAGCGTGATGTGGTAACATACAGACAGACAGTCAAAAATAAAAAAAAATAAAAAAATACGATTTGGTCTTTATATCGTTAATAATGCCTGCTGCAATATTTTTTTGGCAAAATATTCAATGTTCAGACACGACCGTTTTGGAGATTTATTATATGTATAGATTGACTGACTGACCGACATACATATCAAAAACAACCCAAAAACCAAAAACCCAATGACTAAGGAAGCTGATATTTGGAATGAAGATTGATTACAATGACACAAGGTTATGTAAAAAAAAAATACCCCCTCCCATACACCTGAAAGGGGCAAGAGGTAAAAGCATTTTTCTATTTTTTTAACTACTATATTGAGTGGGGTATCGTTAGACAGGTCTTATTAAATAAGGTCCTAGTTTCTTTGAAAGTTAGTGCCTTAAATGGGTCCTTCTCAAGATGTTTGCATTTAAACTCGCCGTGTCCTTCTCGAGTGTATGTGTTTCTTTAAAGTCGCCGTTCTTAAAAACAAAAAAATAATCAAAAACCTAACCCACTTCCAAATGACCTATGAAGCTGATATTCGGTATGAAGATTGATTATGATTAAAGTTAGAAAAGTAAAAATAAAAATATTGGACCCCTCCCATACAAGTGAAAGGGGGCCATTTTTTTATTTTTTTACCAATATATTAATTGGGATATCTTTAGACAGGTCTTATAAAATTAGGTAGGGGTTCCTTTTGAAGTTAGTGCCTTAAATGGGTCCTTCTCGAGATATTTCCATTTAAAATCGCTGTTCTTAAAAAATAAAAAAGTAATCAAAAACCTAACTCACTACCAATTGACCTAGGAAGCTGATATTTGGAACGATGATTAATTATAATGAAGCAAGGTTAGAAATGTAAACGGTCAAGTCACATGAAATGAACCTTATTGAAGAGCTAATAATAACTATAATTAACCCAAGACTTGGCTCCCTTTTTACATCTCAAAACTTTTTATGCGATTCACGCACCAAGACCACCATGAACTTGGCTTTCACTTTTACATTTATGGTTTTGGTGGGATATTATATAACGGAAGTAAAAAAAATAGCTGGCCATAGTTTAGGGTGTGAATCTATACATAAATATATAAAGAGTGTCCAGCGGATACTAAAGTAAACCTGTAGATACGCACTCAAAGGCGCGTGTCTGTATGCAGAACCACAAGTATAGCCGAGCGGCAGTCGTAACTTAACATAACATAAAAATACTTTATTGCACATAAGAATACAAATCATACAACACAACAAATAACAACAAAAAACAAGTACAACATAGGCGGCCTTATTGCTAAGGTAGCAATTTCTTCCAGGCAACCTTTGGGTCAAAGAAAAATGCGTAGCGGTAAGCGGGATATTGCAAATCTAGTAAAATATGTATGCTAAATACATTACATTACATATCATACATAAACTACTGTATTACACATAAAGTACTGTATTAGAAAACATCGTCGCCATTTCCAAGAGCAGAGCGTTAAAGACACGTGTAACTCTTTACATGATATTGAAGACTTTCTACACGACTTATATTATTAATTCAAGAAGAAAATAATTCCTTAGAAATGGTGTAAAGTCAAAGGTCTTTTCGTGGCTACCAAGAATGACATACACTTTGGCAACCGAAATGCATACAAATACTTCAAAATGCGACTTTGGGAGTTTCTTGGAGAATAGTTCTAGTCTTTTCAATATAATATTATGACAGGGTTACCGTAAATATTCCTTGGAGGACAACAACTAAGATTCCATAAACTTACTATGTGTTCTTGCACTAACAGTTTTATTACATACATACATACATATAATCACGCCTTTATCCCTAATGGGGTAGGCAGAGCGTAAACGACCTAAACAAAGGTCATTCCGCCACGTCTGACAAAGTTTTGAGGGTTATTTAAGATACATTTGTAGGTATATAGCTAAAGTAACAGGTTGTCAGCCCATCGCCTAAATTGCAATACACTGTAACCCTCGAATCTCTTAGCTGGTTTTTACAGCATGCCCGGGAGGAAATGCAGCTGGCACATTCTATGTTTTTCTATTACTCCCAGTCCAGCATGGAATTATTTCATTTCTAATATTATATGAGAATAAACAAAACAAAAACTCGACAGTGGATGCTAGCGACATCTAACGTTTACAACTAGTTGCTACCGACATCTGTCGTATAGTTTTACTACTAACATAACAGGTCACTGCGAGCGTTTGGTGCAGCTTTTATTACCGCGGTGACAACGACCAAAGTAGCCCTGCAGCTTCATCGGCACAGCGCGAGATGGCGCACTTTATTGTTTGGCCACTTAGTATTTCTGAAGTAGCAGAATAACTATACTTTACAGAATAAAAAGCTTACCTCTTTCGAAATGCTGTAGTGTTGCCGAGAGCAGCATAGGCATTTCGAAAGTCCAGCAGGTTCGTGTTGCCGAGGGAAAAACTACACTTGTACTAAAACTTACCTCTTTTGATTTGAATACTGTATTGTTAATTACGTAGTACAGAACCTTTTCATGGTTGCCGAGAATAGCGAGAGCTGTATGGGCGAGCGTTAACACGTTGCCCTTTTTCCGCAGCACGATGCAAGAGTTTGTACTAAAGCTTACCTCTTTTGAAATGATGTATTGTTCATTAGCATAGTACAGTGCCGTTTCAGCGTTGCCGAGTGCAGCATGAATGTTGCTAAGTGACCAGCAGGCGCGGACTTTCTCGACACGGTCCTGCAACAAGGTGTATGTGTTGCTAAAGGAAAAACTACACCTTGTAAACAGATAACCTCTTTTAAAATGCTATAGTGATCATTAACATACTATAGGGCCTTCTCATGATTGCCGAGACCAGCTGGCGCGGCATTTTTCGGCGCAGTCCTGCAGTTTCCTTGCTGCCGAGATGACGCGCGTGATAATCCTCAACCACTCGATACACTCATAGTAAGGCATAATATAATAAGCGTTGCCGAGGGAATAACTACACCTTGTAGTACAGTTTACCTATTTTGAGATGCTGTAGTGTTCATTACCTTAGTATAGGGTTGCCTTTTCATGGTTGCCGAGAGCAGCATGGGCGTTGCCAAGAGATCAGCCCAGCAGGCGCGGCCTCTCCCCACGTGGTCCTGCAGTTTCCTCGCTATTTTTATTTTACTACAGCGGATGTCTGTTGGCTAGTCTGTTACACCATGTTCAGTAAAAAGCTTACCTCTTTAGAGATGCTGTACGTAGTCGGTCCCAAAGCTCTGTCATATTTGAAAATAATGATAAATAAAAAAAACAAATCAGTTTTAAATAAATTATATATTAATTGAAAGTACATTTAATAAGAAATCAATATAACTTAAAATTAATCAAAATGGCCACTCTTGTTTTGAATACAGGCCCTTAATCGCCGCGGCCAGTCGTCTATCGCAGCACGCACCATATCCATGTGTATTCCAGCGACTCTCCAATTTTTTATGGGGTTTAGCACAGACCTTCCCCTCTAAGACCTGCCAAATTTTATATTCATGAAGATTAAGGTCTCCGGACTGGAGGAAGGCCAATCTTCGTGCCTTATAAAGTCGATGTTTTGACACTCGAACCAGGCGCAGAATCTAACTGGAACACGAAGTGATGTCCTAAAAATAGCGTGTTGGACAGGTCTTTGAAATGGTGATCACTTGCACTAGTTTTGACCCCTTTTTCGCACAAATAAATCTCAGTTGGCCCGTAGTAGGAGACTCCTAACCACGATGGATGATGCCCATGTTGTACTCGTGGAAATCTTTTTGCTGCTTCTTCAGAGCTCCCAGCGTACACTCTATCATTCTGTTCATTGTACTTTTCTTCTATTTCGAAATGTTTTTCGTCCGTAAAGAGTATATCGCGGTTTAATTTTTTCACGTACATTTTTAACAACACTCGGGATATTTTGAGTCTTATTGCTTTTAGATGGGCATTAAGTAGGTGCCCACTCTTTTTTTTATGCTCGCATCTTAAGGTCTTCATTTAAAACCTTTTTGACTGTTTTCTTACAGACCCCCATCTGCACAGCCATCAGCTTCTGTTTTCGGACATTTAAAAATAATATGCCAGTGAAAAAACTTTGGGACCACGTAGTGTTCATTAGCGAAGTATAGAGCATTATCATGGTTGCCGAGAGCAGCATGGGCGTTGCCAAGAGATCAGCCCAGCAGGCGCGGTCTTCCCCGACGCGGTCCTGCAGTTTCCTCGACATTTTTATTTTACTACAGCGGATGTCCGATAGCTAGTCTACAACACCATGTACAGTAAAAAGCTTACCTCTTTTGACGGTTTTGATGGTTGACGAGAGCAGCATGGGCGTTGCCAAGAGATTAGCCCAGCAGGCGCGGCCTCTCCCGACGCGGTCCCGCAGTTTCCTAGGATTTTTTTTGACTACAGCGAATGTTTGATGGCTATTACAGTAAAAAGCTTACCTCTTTAGAAATGCTGTAGTGTTCATTGGCATAGTATAGAGCCTTCTCATGGTTGCCGAGAGCAGCATGGGCGTTGCCAAGAGACCAGCAGGCGCGGCCTTCCCCGATGCGGTCCTGCAGTTTCCTCGCCGCCGCGAGATGCCGTGCGTGGTACTCTTCGGCCACCCGGTATTCCCGCAGCAAAGTGTATGTGTTGCCGAGGGAATAGCACGCCTGGGCTTCCACCGCGGCGTCTCCGAGCTCCTCGGCTAACGCCAAGGTACGCCTATGAAAAGATCCCGTATGATTAAATTTATAACAAATTAGGCAAAGTTATTTTAGTATAAAAGATAAATTCTATGTCATAAATGGATACTGATTTTCTTTGGACTGCTGATTACATAAATAAATAGGGTAAATGCATGACTTTTTTGAAAATTGGCAGTAAAAATTATAGCCACCAAACATAAATAAATGTAAGAGAATTTTCCGAAAAATATTTATTACTTTACTAGTTCTGATGCTTTAAAGTCGTTGGTTAAAAAGAGAGATCAGCACTGACATATGACGTCTCATGACAGGAGCGCCATACTATTTCCATATAAATGTCGTTTTGAAGAGAGAGATAGATATAGTAGCTTAATAAATGTTTTATATATCTCGGTTAGTTTTTAATCAATTATTCGATATATTTTTTACATTAGTTGAGACACCGGAAATATTTAATGTATAATAGACTCTATTACAAACTTTCATGTTATTGAACTAAGATTTAAGTCGTATGCCAGTAAATTGAGAATGATGTAATAAATTGGTAGGATATGAAAATAATTGAAATTCGATGTCTTTATATTTATAACGAGAAAGAGCCTCCCACAAGGTCGACCGACGATCTGGTGAAGGTCGCGGGAAGATGCTACATGCAGAAGGCGCTAGACCGATCATCGTGGAGGTCTTTGGGGGAGGCCTATGTCTTGCAGTGGACGTCTATCGGCTGAGACGAGGACGATATTTAAAACAAGCATTCTACTGAGATTCACTCCATACGATATCACAGGCTCATGTTAAAACCCATTCATTTACAGGACGTTCGCTGTGTGCAGTGCGAGCTACATTTAACAGCAATATTCTAGAAGTAATTAAAGAAATATATCGCCATCTAAAATTCACACTTCAGTGCTTGAATTAGAGGTCGAATATTCCATGCGCGGACTGTGTCATTCTAAGTTAATTGCCTCAAACTATATTAAATTTACACTTCAGTGCTAGAATATTCAATGCGCAAACTGTGTCATTCTTCAATTTAATTGCCGCAAATTATACAATACGTTTGAAAAAGTCGCAGTTGCTGTTAAGTTGGGTTAATTGCTGAACAAATTTTCAAGTACATACATACACACATATTACACCGGAATCCTATGTAGAGCGTCAACGACCTCATAAGTACCTTCGCCACGTTTGACAAATTTCGAGGATAATAATTTTATAAAGAACTATCGACCCGCCTCGGCTTCGCACGGAAATTATCAATGTTTCTCTACTATATTATGCATGTTTTATACATATAAACCTTCCTCTTGAATCAGTCTATCCATTAAAAGAAACCGCATCAAAATCCGTTGCGTAGTTTTAAAGATTTATGCATACATAGGGATATAGGGACAGAGAAAGCGACTTTGTTTTATACTATGTAGGGATTTAGTCATAATGGGTTGTCAGCTTTTCGCCATTGAAACCTTCATTCCCTGTACTGATTGATACAGTATGCTCGATAAGAGACTGATTGAACATTCTTTGTTTTTGTATCGTCTGTCGCTCAGACCACCATGAAAGTTTATTTTTACTTTATTTATATTTATGTAAGAAAAATCTTCTTCAAGTACATTTATTCGAATAACTCGCATTGGCAGAAACATTTGAGGTACAATAATTGACAATACATTTACAAATAGTTGGTATATATAATAAAGAAGTTACAAAAGGAAATCCAAATTGTGTGATTTTATTTCTCATTACTGCTTATAGTAGTAAGTATTTAAAACTTAGACGGATTTCCGTCATCTGGTACATTTTCCAGTTATTATCCAACTTTTTATATTATGAATTTTATGATATCCAACTTTTTAGAGTTATAAACCTATCGATGTGTAAAGGTATCGAGATAAGAATAACTTATTGAAGATAACATTTCGGAGATAAACCAATGCTCAGGTCGCTCAGGCTCATACATACAACATAACACAATGCAGCATTATTTATTCGAAACATATTGAAGACGATAGACTATGGTTAAGATTTACATCCATAATTCGCAACACATTTTACATAGCAAGAGGAAACCTATTTTAGCATACGCCATAATATTTATTACTGATAATTTTGCTAAAGCGTTCTTCTCACAGACATGATAATGCGTAAAATACAATCGCTCTGGCATTATAAGATTTTAGTTTTCAATTTCACATAAATTATTTCTAAGTACCTAAGTTCTACAATTCCTGAAAATAACTGTTTCATAGTCATTGATTATTTAGTTAGATTTTATCTTTAAAATAAAGTAAGCTGTTGGTGATCCAATAAAAAGATTAAAATTATTTATTTATTGCTTTAAAGTAGGTATCAAATAAAACCTGTGTTGGAGAAGCGGCCAAGTGTTATCGTACCACTATACAAGGGTAAAGGGTCACAGCTTGACTGCAAAAATTACCGCGGTATAAGCCTTCTCAGCGTCGTCGGCAAACTGTATGCAAAGGTATTGATTGAAAGAGTGATGAAAGAAACTGATGAGAAAATATGGGATGCTTAGGCAGGTTTTCGTAATGGGATGGGATGTACGGATCAGGTCTTTTCGTTGCGGTGCATAACCGAAAAATATTTGGCTAAAAGCCAAAAAGTTTATTGCGCGTTCGTGGACTTAGAAAAGGCCTATGATAGAGTGGTGAGGAATGAATTGTGGTCGGCGCTGTCCATGCATGGGGTGAGCGGTATTTTGATACGAGCACTGAATTCCTTATATAAGGATTCCAGTGCTTGTGTCAGGATCAACGGGGCGTACACTGAATTGTTTAACATCGAGAAAGGTGTAAGACAAGGATGTGTAGCGTCTCCATGGCTGTTTAACTTATTCATGGATAGCTGTTTGACAGATTTGAAAGAGAATGACTGTGGTCTAAGAATGAACGAGTTACTCGTCAAATGTCTTCTCTACACTGACGACCAAGTTATACTTGCGTCCACGGCTGAGGAGTTACAGGAGATGGTAAATTGTATGCATGAAGCTTTGAAAAAGAAAAGAATGAAAGTGAACGTTAGTAAAACCAAATCACTGGTTTTTGAGAAAGAGGATAGAATGACAGAGTGTAACATTCTGATAGGAGATGAAAAAGTGGAGCAAGTGAAAGAGTTTGTTTATTTGGGTTCATTGTTTACAGCAAATGGAAAGTGTGATAGTGATATTGAAAGAAGAGTGAATGCTGGTAACATGGTGAATGGGGCGTTGCACACCTTTATGAACAGCCAGAGGGTACCCAAAACGGCTCGTCTGGCTGTGCATAGAGGAGTGTTAGTCCCAACACTTATGTATGGCAGTGAAAGTTGGGTATGGCAGAAAAGACATGAAAGTAGAATAAATGCGGTAGAAATAAGAGCATTGAGAAGTATGATTGGTGTGAAACTGAGTGACAGAATAAGAAATAGCGTGATAAGGGAACGTTGTGGTGTGAAAGAGGATAAAGTGACAGGTATAGAAAAAGGAATGCTGAGGTGGTTTGGTCATGTTGAGAGGATGGATAAAAAAAAGATTAGCTAAACAGATATACATGGCGAGTGTGAGTGGGAATGTTGGAAGGGGAAGACCTCGGCGAACGTACCGCGATTAAATCGGGGACGTTCTAGGGAAAGGTCAGGTCAGGAGTACCCTAAACCGACGAGCGTGCATGAAAAGATTGATGAATGTAGATGAAGCGAAAGAAGTTTGCAAGGATCGTAGCAAATGGAAGGATGTGATATCTGCCTACCCCTCCGGGAAAGAGGCGTGACGTTATGTATGTATGTATCAAATAAAAAAATCTGTAAGAAAGTTCCAGAGGTTTTATTCTTCTTCGACTGAAGACCACTGGCATTGCGACGGAGATCGACTGTATGCACTACAGGTATGCACCTATGCACTCCCAATCTCTCAAACATGGAATCATCGTTCTTTTTTGACTATCAGTTAGAAGTATCAATTCGCATTTTTTGTGCTTTTGTTTCCTATGCACAAACTCAGATTTAGTGTCAGAAAATCTGGCGGTCGTCGATGGAATCGGCTATGATTTAAGTATATGTAGTCACAAACATATCAAATAAAGTATAAAAAATCAAGACTATGAGAATGATATGTATGACTAATCTATCAATTATTTGGTTCTGACTGAAAGGATGGAAAGTAAGAAATTGACGTCAATGATACAATTTCTTGGTGTATTCCACAGCCTTGACCGCATATTTATTATTCAATAAAAGGACTATAAAATAACGTTTTCTTCCATGCTGGACTGGGAGAGATAGAAAAACATAGAATGTTCCAGCTGCCCTTCCTCCCGGGCATGCTGTAGAAGACAGCAAAAGGGACTCGAGGGTTACAGTGCATTGTAATTTAGGCGATGGGCTGACAACCTGTCACTACACATTAGCAATACACATTAAAACCTAAAATTGCCCTCAATTTTTGTCAGACGCGGCGAAAGCGCCTTTTACGAGGCGTTTAACGCTCTGCCTACCCCGTAAGGGATAAAAGCGTGATTTTATGTATGTATGTATGTAAAATAACGTCTTACGACCATGCGGCTGCATTCAGTCGAACCGTATTACCATGGAGAAATATAATATACTACGTAGTATCACGTATGGCGGCATAAGAAAGTCGCACAATGCATTAAATCGTTCATAATTATTTTTAACATCTTTTTTTGTCAATGGTTGTCGATTCGAACGCTAAGTGTGCCCTCTGAAGTAACAAAATGACCTCATTCTTATTCAGGTGAAACAACCTGTATTGTTGTTTCTTCAACCTGAATTGTTGCTTCGCTATAGTTTTATTTCCCAGAACTATGATTCATAGTTCCAAGAAATTTGAGTCAAATTTATTGTCTTGCCTGGAAGAGAAGCAGCTGGTATATTTTATGTTTTTAAAACGTTTCCGATACAGCATGGTAATAAGATGAAAATTACTAATAAAAGATTTATATAAAAATGTTTGTATTTTTGTGTCGGAATTAACCTCCCTTAATTTAGTTTGGAAGCTCTAATTCTGTAAATTTTGTTACATGTGTCATGACGGAACATTAAAAAAAAGAGTTTATTAATTTTTGAATCTTATACTATCTTATTTAGCCGTTAGTGTCCCACTGCTGGGCAAAGGCCTTCCTCCGGTCTCTCCATGACTCCCTATTATGTGCTTCTTCCGGCCGATTTTTGAGGAAGGCATCGAGCTCATCCTTCAGCAATTTTTGCAAATTTTTAAAAAAATGTACCGAGACCTATCGTGTGTGGTATCCAATAAAAGGGCGTTTTGAGCTGATTCTAAAAATATATCATATCATTATCGCCTATCATTCGTCTTCTATTAGTTTCAGAACCTACTTTTTTAATTAAAAGTACAAAAAAAAACGTTTTTCTGTTCCGTTACGATATTTTGTTAGCAAAGCTCAGATTCACATTCAGCAACCCAAAATCAAAAAAATGTGCCATCCCCAAAACTTTCCTGGCAATAACAGTATCTTAACCGAATTATAAAATATATTTTTTTAATTGAATGTCTTTTCAGGGTAATCCTACAGTAAGTTTACGTGATCATAAATATTGCACGTCGACTTGGTTTCATAGTTGCACGAGTAAACGTCACGATTTCTTTCCAAGAGTCGATGTGCATTATAAACGGCCTATAGTGACCAATATCACAGAATGCGAGGGATGGGAAGAGGGCGAGATAACGAGCGACCGCTCCGTTTTGTTATTCCGCTCCCCCCGGCCCTTACAATGAAATGCTACCGTAAACTGGCCTATAAAAATATCGCCAGCTATAACACAATCTTACTTGTAATGTTCGGCGGCGTTTTCGAACTGCCCGAGGAATATGTGCGAGTTGCCGAGGTTGCTGTTGGCGCGGCGCTCGGCGGGCCTGTCGCCGAACTCTTTGGCGATCTGCAGCCGCTCCGTGTGGTAGCGTATAGCGCGTGTGAAGTCGCCCAGCAAGTAGCAGGTGTTGCCAAGGTTGCCGCACGCCCGGCCCATCGCTTGCCTGTCGCCCAGACTCCGCATCAACTCGAGGTTCTCTCTGGAAAGAGGCGTTTGGGCGATATGTTAAAATACATACAGCCACAGAAAATGTCTTACGGGGAGGTAGTGTCAACGGACTAATAATAGCGCGTTTACGCCAGGTCTGACAAGGTATGGGGGTCATTTTAGAAAGGAAGAAATGTATATAATATATAGGTAATACTCGTAATCGGTGATAGGTTTCGCCTAAATTACAATAAACCGAAACCTCTCATCTCTCTCTCTCTTTTATGGCCACAGTATGCCCCGGACGAGAAACAGCTGGAATATTCTTGTTCTATATAGGCTTGGCGACTGCTGTTCCGATATAAATTAGTCAAATGGTTAGTGCTTATTTATTTCGATTACGATTGTTAAGCAAACATCGCCATGACCGGGCCATGGATGGGTGACCGGTATTGGTATAACAACTCGAGCGTTAGCGTGCTTCGGAGGGCACGTTAACGCTTTTCGTGCTAAGACCTCTCAGCAAATTTGACGAGTAAACTCGCCCGGGAAAAAATGATCTCATATACGGTTGACGAGTTAACTCGTCTAGCGGATATATAGTAGTCAACTTCCGCCATTTTGCGATAATATTGTCATTAGTTTATTCGCACTTCTTATTAAAGTGTTTTCTCTTCAGTTATTTGATGGTTTCAAAAAGACTTGTTAATTTGGTGGAAGTAATACCAGCCATGTCATGTTACGTAAACGTCTTTACAGAGATGAGAGTTATAAAATCTGCTATATAATTACAAATTATGGTGTAGTGTGATTGATAGGTAGGTGGATTACTAATGAATAGACGTACACGCTGCGATAAACGAAGCTAATTATCTCAATAATATTGACGCATTATTAAAACAGGAATGTAGGTGGAATAGTTATTTATACTTACTCGTAATAAGCAACAGCCTGCATGAGACAATCCCTGACTTCCTGCGGGAAATGTCCGGGGTCGTTTTGTCCAACCCTTCCCAGATGTTTACCCTGGGCGTGGTACACATTACCCAGGTTGTACAATGCCCTTCCTTCGCTGAGCTTATCCCCGAGTTGACGGGAAATCTCAAGGTGCCTCATGCAACACTGGATAGCTTCGGCAAACTTCCCCATCACTTTCAAGGTGTTACCTAGATTCCCTGATGCTTTTGCTTCACCTAGTTTGTCATTCATTGTCCTGTCGACAAAATGGCACATAAGATTTGGTGAAAAATTATCATTGATTAATTTTATAGTAAATAAGGGACAATTAGAATACCTAATAGTAATATTGAAAATTGGATTAAGCCTAGTGAAACAATGGACCGTTTGCAGCTGTCTCGCTTGCAAATAGAAAAATGAAATAATTGGAGTAGATTTTACAAAATCAAACTCAGAAGATCAAATCCCTTGAAAAATTTACCGTGACAGCTGCAAACCATGCCTCTTAAAAATCTTTTCAAAGGTATAACTTACCTAGCTAAAGTCAAATCATGTTTATGATACTGCATTGCTTTGTTGTAGTCTCCTAGGTAGAAGTAGGCATTGCCGAGTTGGCTGTAAATGGCGGAGAGTGTGCGCAGATCGTCGGTGCCGGCCTGGATGGCGGCTTGGAAGAAAGCAACGCCAGCGCGACAGTCGCCCGCCTTGCAGAGCCGCTCTCCTTCCAAAGCAAGCTCCAAGCACATGGAGCCTCCATCGCAACTCTGGTTGGAAAGAAACAGTAACTGTTAAACATTACTCCTATCATCTAATTCTACTCTGCATGCAATACAGTATGAATGAAAAATCATTTGCTGGCAAGTGATCAATGGAGATGGAGAATGGTTGGACTGATTCGAATGAAGGGTCGTAGTATTTGAAGTTTTAAATCTTAGGGGGTGAAAAACCAATAACATTTGTTATCATTTTGGAACAGTAACCCAACCAGCATAACATTGTACCTAAACGCACATGGGACAAGAAGCCAAAGTCTCCAGGATTGGATAAGAATTGGAGAGATTATGATAAATTGGGTCAGTAATCAGTAAAATTCCAAATATTATGAACTAATGAAGGCTTCTGCCCCGTGAATCAGTTTTTCCGTAGAATTAAGATATTTTTATTTAAAACATCATGCGCAACTTTATAGCATCAATCCATCCATAATATTATAAATGAGAAAGTAGGGATGTTTGTTATGGTTTCACGTAAAAACTACTCAGCCGATCATTATGAAACTTGGCATACATATAGGCTAGATCCTGGGATACATTACTTTATAATAGGCTACGTTTTAATGCGGAAAAACAAAACACCGCGTACTACTTTAGCAGCCTACGCGCACTACGCACAAGGTAGTTATTTATAAAGTTAATAATATTATTAATTTGTCATTCCATCAGTAAACACTTACAAGAGATAATAACAAACACATAAAGTCACAAAGAAAATTATTAATAGTGCAATGTGCACTGCATTGTACTTTACCTACCTATAAAATTTACCTATTCATTGTAAAAATAAATAAATATTATGATTTGTTAATGTAATACTAATGGTTGATAGTTGAATTGTGCAATGTAATTAATTAAATTTTAAGTCATTTTAATATTTTGAACACAGTTTAAATGCCATGTAAAATATATTAAGTTTTACCAATAAATGAACTGAACTATACCTTATCACTTCACATAAACTAGAATAACTGAGAAGTGTCAACTATTAGCATTGGTTTATTAAATGCTGCATGGTGTAGTCTAGTTAGATAGATATTACAACATGAATAAAAATAAAGGTATGGTACTAATACGGGAGCTAATTCCTGTCTCGTATTCCGTTGGGGTTTTGTTTAAATAATAGGGGAATTAAAAAAAAAACGTCACATTGTCCAAGTTACGTTGCTAAGCCGTAAAGGGGTGACGTTGACCCAATTCGGAACATTCTCAGCCATACATTACATGTCTTAGGCTAAGTATTACTTAGTGAATATGATAAGTTTTATTTTAATCTCTCATTTTATGATAACTCTTTTCTCATGATTATGTGATTAATTGCTAGCATTGCCCTGATTTAAGCCTGTATGGAATTCCCTTTTTTTTGGGGTACATCAGATGTCTACCATATCTAATAAAATTACAAGCCTCTATGCTATTTGTTTTTAAAACTATATGACTTTGAAGTTGTAAAAACTTTGCACTTAATATAATGTTTAAAAAAAAATTGCAACAATATTTCAACCATTTTCAAAAACATGCTCAGTTAATGAACACTCTTATATTACCAATTCTTAGAATAATAGAGCTTTCCTACCATATTAATGAAGATTAATTCTAACTTTGAAATGGCCAAAAGAGCAAAGATTTAGATTTAAAAAAAAAAATATTTTTATTATATTGCGCTGCTGGACTGGAACATTGCAAAACATAGAATGTACCAGCTACTTATCCAGGGAACTATGATTATTTTTCTAGGAACTAGGATCATATTTTTTGGAGCTGATATTTGTTGGAAATATGACTTATGTTCTGGGACATAAAAATATAGCAAGGATCTGGTTTGTTTTATGTTTTTGGGTTATTTCCATGGCCACAATATATATTTATGGCCACAATATATTTTTTTTTACTTTCCCATGTCAGTTTTTTTAGTTTGTGTCAATTGGGTGTCATGGGAGAAAATATAGCCCATTTATTTAAAGCATCTCGAGCCTTCCTTTCCTTATTTGAAATATTTTATTAAAAGATGGTCTAAAAACAATATAAACTATACATTTGGTTAACCTTTTAAGTAGGTTAGGCTATATAACTTATTTGTTACAGAAAAATTATGGATATAAAGAGGGCTCTAATCATGTCACTTGAATAACCAGCAGAGTCTGACCGCTGGACATAAAAAAATACAAGTATCAGTGTGTTATGTTCCCCGAAATTTACTATGTTAATGCTTTAGTTGTTAGGTTAAAAAAGCAGTTTTGCCTTTTGTTAATTGTTAGTTTTGTAGTTCTTTACAACTACTGTTTATCTATCAGTTTAATAACATAAAGATTATGATAGCCTGTGATGACTTGACCTACATTGAACCAGTCAAAAAGAGTATCTTTCTTTTGATATATCAACGTGTACTGGTATCCTGCAGCATGAACTAGTCCGGGACAACATATGCGGATATAGGGGCATAACAGGTCACGGCTTCCGTATCAGGCCCCCACTCAAGTGACTCATAACCACAGCCCAGGGCAAATCAATTGAAAACTCTTACCGAATCCATCCAGAACCTGATATTTCACGTACGGCCTACTTGCGTGTTGTGTTTTCATAAATAAATACTAAGTAAAGTTGTAACTCGATTTACATACCTGTGCGTCCGTTGACAAATTCTCGGCGCTAGCACTTACAGACATTCTACGTCGTAAAGCAAAACTCGCTTCGAAGACAAACAAACTAACAAAAATAATAAACTATTACTTTGATTTCATTCTTTTTGATTTCGTATAAAAATAAATTATTTCGGTTGGGCGTGAACAGAACACGAAGCGTTGACTTGACTTGTTTTTTTTTTAAATTCTCCTATCACATGGGACGGCATAGAGTGTGAGTCCATGCGCCTAGTTTTCAGTACTTATTACGAGTATTTTGGAGTTATCTTACCTAATCTAACATACGCTAACCTAAAAGTCATTAGAATGCGCCGGTGATTTACATTTCAATGCTCAACAGACTTTTACGCGGGGATATCAATCTGAATTATACGGTAGCACCTTCCTTTGTTTCTTGAAAACTCTGACCTAATCTAGGATTGGGTCTGGTTTCCCTTCTTGGTTGCAGGGGTCAGATGGCAGTCACTTTGTGTAAAAACAAGTACCCGCGTTCGGGATAAGGCTAGGGAGATGATTATGACCTTTATTTGCTTCTTACTCCTGCCATATTGTTCTTCGTCAGCAGATTATTATGTTAAATCCACCATATTAATACAATAAACACTGCAAGGAACTAATTTAGAAGGCAGAGGAACAAAGTCCGTCTAATTTTTCAAGTTCCCCGCGCAAAACCCCAACCTTACCTAACCTTATTTAGAACCCATTAGAATGCGATTGTGGTCAGTGTGGTGCCCACATTCCAATGCTCGATGAAGATTTACGTAGGAGTGGCGAGTACCATATAGGATCTCTGTTCTTTATTTCTCACTTCTACTTCATTGTCTTTCACAACCGGCACATTATTATGCTAAGCCCACAACACTATCACAATAATAGCCGCGAAAAACTAATTTAGATAGCCAGAAACTCTATCCTACAGCGATTTGTAACGATTCCCGCGCAAAACCTCCTATGTGTCATGTGTGCTTGGACGAGACAAAACAACCTCTATTCGTCCAAGCATGTGTGCGTTCGTGCACTGTGCATTTTTTTATTGTTTAATGACGCCTTTTGTATGAATTTTGTTAGAGACGCCGCGTAGCGCGGGGCAGTGTGAGAAATATTTTCAACGGTGATAGCGCGCTGTATTGCGCAGCTAATTTAGTGCATCATATAAAGTGCATTTTCTAAATGTTCAATAAAAAAGAACAGTCTGGCGGCTTGAAAACTCTGACCTAATCTAGGACTGGGTCTGGTTTCCCTTCTGGATTGCGGAGGTCAGATGGCAGTCGCTCTGTGTAAAAATCAGTACCTTCGTTCAATCCCCTAGATTAGGAAGCCGACCCCGTGAGATACGGGATAAGGCTAAGGAGATGATGATGATGTGCTTCGGAAGGTACTTCAAGGTGTCGGTCCCAGTTCCCAGTCACTGTTTTTGATTATGTACATATATACAATCACGCATTTGAGAGCCCGATGGTGTAGTGGATAGGGCCGCCGTGTCCTGAGAGGGGAGGACGTGGTTCGAATCCCACCACGTACCAATGTGTTTTTCGGTTTTCGAACTGCATATGTACGTTTATTCGGAGCTTTTTCCGTGTTGTGTGTGTGTTGTTGGTGCCGGTTAATATAGTTTAATGCCGTAGATATTAGTCGTTAAACCATGTCAGAGGCTAGTGCTAAGCATTGGCGGCTTGAAAACTGACTCAATCTAGAATTTGGTCTGGTTTCCCTTCTGGGTTGCGGAGGTCAGATGGCAGACTCTGTGTAAAAACCAGAACTCTCGTTCAATCCCCTAGATCTGGTAGCCAACCCCGTGAGATACGGGATAAGGCTAGGGAGATGATGATACAATCACGCGTTTATCCCTAATGGGGTAGGCAAAGCGTTAACAACCCAATTATTTGTATATTGCTGTAGTGACAAGTTGATTGAAACCCTCGAATCCCTTACCTGCTGTTACAGCACATTCTGTTTTCCTCTCATTCCCAGTCCCGTATTGAAATTGGAAGTATGTTAAGTTTCGTTACACAAACCCAAAAAGAGAAGTAGGTATAATTACAAAGCTGATGCTTCAATGGGTAATTGTGAGTATTGAACAATTTATAAACATTATTACAAAATAGGAAAAAAATATGACACTCGAATCTTATCGTTTATTTTCTTGCACAAGCTTACAATCATATATAAGGCTAAGAAATGGATACAGATTTAGATTATTAGGAATATGTTTATTTCTTACAATCTACACTGATAATTCAGTTACGATTCTTAGCCAAAAAGATACTTAAAATATATACTTCTGTAGTTAATTTGATTTTCTTCTAGAATCAGTTTCCTAGTATATACTTACTAAAACATCTATGAATAAATTATAGTCTTATTTTCTATTACTTATATGGCAATTCAACTGCATTCTGAATCAGCCAAAATATTTCTTCTGCAATCAGTTCATAAGTATATCATTTTCTTTATTTAACCCTTTAATTGGTAGAGGACACTAGCCATCCCATTTAAATGAAACTCATATGTTATGTAGGGCGGCAATATTTTTGCCACTACTGGTCCAGCTCATATTTACTAGATGCCCTTCGTATGAAAATCCTTGAAACAAAGTGCAGCACAAAGAGGTACCTGGCACGTATCACAATGAATGTTGGACCTTTAATTTTTTGTAGCAGTGCTACAAGGCCTACTGCGTCTGTAGGTGTCGATACCTTCTGGGAAATTCGCACCAAGATTTTTTTTCCATTTTCCGAATTTCATCTGGCACGCCAAAAGCTTTCTTTTGTCGGGATACACTTTCGTCGATGCGTCTTTTTTTCTTTGCTAAGAACTTTGCGGTACTCGCAAACTTTCGTTTCCGGAATGATATGTTGTCTATAAGAGATCTTGCTAGTTAAAGTCTAAATGCCTTTTGATTCATTGGCATTTGTACCCTTGGATTTGTCGAGTACAATATGTGCGCATTGGTGATTGCCAAAAAATAGAACACCCGCTTCCACAACTTTTGCTTTTTCGGCCAAGTTCATAGACTGCCTTGTGCTGGTCGAATCTATCTACGCCTCCCATCCGTTTCGTATATTGGATCACTGAGACTGGACAGGTAAAAGGTTTCCTAGTTCCGTCTTTTTATGTGCGTTGACAAATGATCTTCTCCCTTGGGTGAAATGCGGTATCAAAACGGTGACTAACTTTGTGTCTTTCCATATGACGAATCCAACGTTGCTTGTCACTCTCCATTTATATTGGCCTCTTTTAAGACGTTTCAGTTTTGTACTTTGCTTTTCATTATACGAGTAGCAACAGCATTACTCATCCCTGTAGGTTTTTTTCACCAATACTGGCATTCCCACTCTATCATTTCTGGATGTTTCTGTGCTGTATATGCCGTGATCGTATAAATATTGAAGCAGGTCGTAACTGCTGAAAAAGTTATCAAACGCAATATGTGCTGTTAGCCTTTCATCGATAAGTGGCTGAGACAGAGATTTTACTACACTGCTGCCTAGACCATTCTCGACGGTTTCTCCTTTTCCAGTATAGAACTGGAACTGAAACAAATAACCCGTCTTGCTATCAGTTCTTGCCTATACTTTATAACCACGTTTTATTGGTTTTAGAGGCATGTATTGCTTTAGAGAACTACTGCCTATGTTTTTTTTTTAGTTTTAGCATTGTTTTGACATCTCTGATTGATCTGATCCAAAAGAGGCCTTATTTCATATAGTTTATCAAAACTATCATCGCCTCTTCTAGGCATTTTTTATATTATATTTACCCAATCTGTTTTCTTCCAATTAATCTCATCCTCGTCAGAATTATCATCGTCTGAATCGGTTATTTGTTCTTCATCCTCAACATTACCATCATAATTATTTTCATCGGAATCAGTGTTTTGCTCTCCATAATCATCATCATCGTCATAATAATTTTCAACGGAATCCATAATTTGCTCTTCATTATCACCACCATCGCTATCAGGGATTTGAGGATTTTCAGGGACTTCACCTGAAATAAAGTGCTTTTTATTTATTTATTTCATTAATTTAGTACCCGACTAGTACTGGCAAATATATTGCCATCTACATACGGGTACTAACTGGCAGTGGCAAATATTTTACCGTCTTGGAATTTTTGAATATATACAAAAATGTAATGGCCGTTTTTTGAAAATTTCTACGTATGTCCCTATCTGTTTGGTCAAATCTAAAGAGTCATAGAAGAAAACTTTCAAAATACTTACGCAATTACGGGGATCCAGGCAGATTTATTATAATAACGTCCAAAATCAGCTGACTGATTATTTTCTGGTCATTGGTATTATCTTAACAGTATGAGGTTTTTTAAATGATTCTCCAACTTCTTTGATTTCAATAAGGAATTCATAGCCAGGATACAGATACTTCTGTAGTCCCGGTTCTGCCATTTGACTTGCTTCCACAGAACAATAAATAGCTTCTGCTGGGTAGTAGAAAAACTTCTCAGACATTGGTTTTATAGAAGAAATGTGTTCCTCTATAATCTTACCCCAATCAACTAACTGGACTCTAGCTCTACTATCAGATAGAATCTCTTTTATAATCGCTCTCTCATATTCATAAGATGAATCCATGAAAACTGCTACAGGTTTATCCACTTCAAAATCTTCAATTGCCAATTCTTTAAGCTTCTTTGTGAAGTATGTGACATTTTTTCTTTCATTTAAAAAGCGTGCATAAGTTTTTTTTTCTGCAACATAAAATTCTTTCAAGTCTTTTCCCGCTTGCAGCCTTACATGCAAAACATCATTTGCTTTCAATTGTTTGTGTGTGAAGTAAATCTTTTCACATTTGATAGTAGTAAACTTACTAATTGTGTTATTTCCATAGCCCTTTGTACTATAGTTAGTCAATGCAAGCATTGTTCCTATGTCATCGGGTAATGAGTTTATCAGGTCGACTGTAAGGATTTCAGGTGTTTTTTCCCTGACTAACATCATAGTTCTTTCATCAGCAACATAGTATTTCATAGCATCAATTGCATCATCAGTCCAAAAGCCTGCAATGGGCTTACAGTCTGCTAATTGGCATTGTGTTGCTAAGGGCGGTATATTATCCACATTTGGTTTAAAAATATCTTTTATCTCAATGCACTTATCAATGAAACCATAATCAGGAGTGAAAATATCATACTTAATGGTTTCATTGCTGTCAATGAATACTATCAAACCTCTAATAAGCTTTTTTAGTTTCTTCGAGTTGAACACGACTTTAGCTTGGATATGTAAGCAATCATTATTAAGGGGTTCTCCAGATGATTGAATATCATTCATGTACCTTCGGTAGGCAGTAGGTCGGATATAAAAACTACTTGGGTTGTTTATATGGGTTACATCCACCCAGTAGGTTTTACCAGGATCAAAATTATTTAGATCTATCTTCTGTATCAGTTCTGCTAAATTATCCACTGTACCACTAAAGCTTGCCATTTCCTTGTAGAAAGTTTTTTTTATCCACTGAAATGGTACACACCTCCTTCTTGAGACTTCTTGCAGCTGGCACTGCAGTGGAGCAAGAAGCAAGATCACGGTAAATGGGTTCACCGAAAAAGTGCTCAATCACCGTTTTTGCCTGTAATAAATATTGATAAGTAAGTAAGTGTTACAATGCTTTTTAAAATGCAAAGAAGATGCTATCAATGAAATATTTCGATATTGACATTAAGGTTGATACTAGTCAAGTGGCGCCCGATTAGTAAAAAAACATAATTCTCTAAAAATGCAGTGAATCAAAAAACCGGTCCTAACTGCGAATAACGGCCACCAACGGAAACTTTTCTTCCTGTTACTACAATGAGCTATGATTGGCTAATTAATAAGGTTCTAAATTATCTTAATTACTTGAACTTGATACTATTAGACCGGTTTTTCGATTCACTGCGTTTTTAGTGAATTATGATGTTTTTACTAATGGGGGCGCCACTTTGCTAGTACCGCCACCTGCCTATAAATAAATCAAATACCAAGATTTGTTTCTACAGTAGGTACTTCAACAATAAAAAAAAAAGAAAATTAATATCAAATTGGGAGAGAGATTTGGTAAAAATTTTTTTTTTCTTCCATGCTGGCCTGGGAGCGAGAGAAAAACATAGAATGTGCCAGCTGCATTTCCTCCCGGGCATGCTGTAAAAACCAGCTAAGAGATCCGAGGGTTTCAATATATTGCAATTTAGGCGATGGGCTGACAACCTGTCACTACAGCAATGTACTACAGATCTATCTTAAATGACCCTCCTAACTTTGTCAGACGTGACGGATCGACCCTTCTTTAGGTTGTTTACGTTCTGCCTACCCCATTAGGGTTAAAGGCGTGATTATATGTATTTATGTATGCAAATTAGAATAAAACACATACCTCAACGCAAGGAGTCCGAAAGGAAAGAAGTAAATTATTAGCATTAACTTCAACTTCAAATTTTAGTTGTTTGGCGTTTCCGTGATGATTCCGCCAGTGTCAAGTTTTGTAGGGCCTTTTAAGGAGGTAGGCCTATTACAATGCTTTTAAGGATCTGTGAGAGAACAAGGGTAAGAAGGATGAGTTAAAAAGGAAAAAACAAAAGGTAAAGAAACGGAAAGGATTGACTGCTGATTTACCTGAAAAAAGAAATTATTAAATAAATAAATTTATACTTTAAAAAAATACATGGAAATATTTACATTCTAATATTGTTATTATTAAAATATACAGATAAAATATATACAAATTGAGTATCTACATATATGTGAGCAGGGACTTAAAATTAATAGGACGGGGAATATCAGGAGGAAGAAGATCATATAAAGATAGGGAAAGATTGGGACAGTTAAAGAAAATGTGGTCCGGAGAACCTTCATCCAAACCACACTCACATAGAGATGAGTCTATTACTCTGATTTTCGCCAAAAACACAGGAGTGCACGTATGACCCAATCTTAAACGATTAATAGTTGAAGTGACTCGCTTATTTGATTTTCTAAATTTAAAGAACCAACATGGTTTAGATGGAATAAGGGCTTGAATATCTGCATAAAATTTACCAGTAGAACAACTATCCTTCTTCCATTTGTTCTCCCAGGAACACATTTAACCCGGTCTGGCGAGTGGAATTAGGTCATGAGAGTAAACCTGAAAATGTTCTAGGGTTCCACTGACAGTGGCCTTTTTTGCAAGATTATCAACTATCTCATTACCCGGTATACCATCATGACTCGGAATCCAAGCCAGGACAACTTTCAAACCTCGGTGGTGACATGATAAAAGAAAACTTCTAATTTTAAGAATTATAGGAAACTTAGTTTTACAACAAAATTGATTTGATAAAATGGCTTGAAGGCAACTTTTCGAATCAGTTAATATTATAGATTTATCAAGACTATCAGATTCAATGAAAGAAAGACCTTCTAAAATAGTAAGTGCCAGTTACCTGTAAAAATTGATAAGAAAGATGTCCATCTTTCTTATCAATTTTTACAACTGAATTTAAAACTGAAAATGGAGTTGTATTTGGGGATCCATATGGCAGAACCAACATGCCCCTGATCAGATAACTTTAAAGAATCAGTGAACAATGTTAACCAGTCGCTGAAGTTTGTAGCAATTAATTCCTTGAATTTAGAGTTTGCTGAAGGAGAATTTTTCTCAATGCCAATATCCAAGAGAACATCAGGCTTAAAAACTAAGGACTCAAACGAGGAATCGAAAAGAGGAAAAAGTTTTGATTGGAATACTGGACAAGGAAGACTAAGAAATTTACGAAAGCTATTGAAGATACACGGAGGGTCCTTATTAGACCAGTAACTGCTGAAGGATATATTATCTAACAAGATATGCAATTTAGCTATTAGGGGATGAGCAGTGGACTAAACAACCTTAAAAAAAATCCTGTCAGAAAGATACTGTCTTCTAAGGTGAAGGGGAGGATCACAGCACTCCACCTGGAGTGCGTTGATGGGATAAGAAATATAATTTTCTGTAGTCATAGCTAAAGCATATTCAGCTTCTGCTGTTTGTCGCTTTCTACATGCTAATGTACACTCAAGAGTCCCACCAAGAGAGAGAAGGAATTTTATTTCTGACTGAGTTTTTAAAAGGAATACATTTATTGACTGCCTCTAAAAGAGAATTTCTAAAATCAATATAGACAGATAGAATATTATCAGGACTAACAGAAGAGATGATTAAAATTTCCTGATCTAAAAATGATCTGACCTGAGACCAGTCGGCTCTAGATAAAATAAATTTAAACAAAGGTTGAGAAGATGGGCGAGGGCTAGAATCCAAAGAATCTAGGGAGGAAAGGATTATACGGTAATGATCACTGCCATGAGCATCAGGTAAGATTGACCAAGAGAAAAGTAAAGCTAAAGAAGGGGAAGCTAGCGACAGATCCACTGCAGATCTTGGGTAGGGGATACTTTGCGAGTAGCAGAACTATCATTCAGTAAACATAAATTAAATTTATCACATCAATCTAGAAATAGGGAAGACTCAGGGTCACAGACAACACAACCCCAAGACGGGTGATGGATATTCAAATCACCAAGGATAATAAAAGGAGGAGGCAGAGATGAAATTATAGACTTTAGTTCAAGAAGAATAGGAACGAGCAGGAATATATACTGAAAGGAAAGAAATATCAAAAGCCATGATAGCAACTGCAAAGATAAGAGAGCTATGTGCAGGCAGGGGAATTTAAGAAAATATGATAGACCTGGAGACCAATATGGCCGATCCAGCTCTAGCATCAAACCTATCATCTCGGAGACATGAGAAACCAGGGACTCTATAATGAGCTCCAGGCTTCAACCACATCTCCTGAATAGCACAGATAGATAGTTTATGTTTATTCATTAAAAAATAGAATTGTGGGTAAAATATATGACTGTACTGCTAATGATGTGCAAAAACAAAAAACACAAGGAGAGGGAGCTTTTGACCTAAAAAAGTTAGTACTACTGTTTGGGTAGGAAACCAGATAGGAGAGTTAGAGTCTGAAACTATTTTTCTATTTAAATGTCTGGCTTTAACAACTTGGCCAAATCCAGGGGGAACCACAATGGGAAGAAACAAGTTCCTCCAAGGTCCATTCAACTGGGACTTCACAAACAATACCCATACGAGTAATGTTATATGATGGGATAATTGCTTCATAATGAGCTCCTAGGAGAGCAGGATGTTCCAAGAAAGTATTGGCATCAGATGCTGACTTAAATTCAACAGATATACGGTTTCTACCAATGCGCTTTACTCCATCCAAAACCACATTTGCAATTTTGTTATTAAACAAAAAGTGTCCAAATTTAATAGGGCGCAAAACAGAGCTAGAGGAAGGAATATCTGTTGATTTACTGACATGTACCACAAAAGGAGCCACATCCATGTCAGAGTAATTCTTTTTGTCATCAGAAAAAATAGGGTGAATATATGTAGATTGTATGGATCCTGTTACTTGGGAAGGATTCGATTTTTCGGCGGGAAAGGAGGAATCTATATTTCAAATCAAATCAAATCGGGAACTCGTTTTCTTGGTATTTTTGGGTCAATATCCATACTATTGGGAGCATGGGAATCATGAGAATGAAGAGGAACATCAGAAACAGCCAGAAAATTTTGAAGTTTCGTTTGTGGCAAAACCGCCACCGGTATCGGGGGGGGTCACCGTCCATAATTACAGGTAATAAATTAACTTACGTTATAAATACACAGCATTTATAATTTAAAAACAATAAAATACACTAAAATACAATCAAATAGATAAAAATAGGTAAGTTAGACACTAATTAACACCGAGAAATCGCGAAAATCTAAATTTTTCATGAAAACCCTTGTATCAAAAACCTCTTCTTTTAGTTCTTCTATTAGCATTAACGACCTGTTTTTTTTATAAGAGTCTTGGCATGTTGGCGCAGTGCTGCCAACTTTCTAAATCAAAATTATCGGATTTTGCTCTTAAAATTATCGTACATTCATGTTCATCTTATTTTGGTAAAAAAGTCTATTTTTTTAGTTTTAGGATAAATTTTTATTAAAAATCTGATATAAAATTATATCCTAATCATCTGAATCTGCAACATTAACATGTATCATGCATATAATAATGCTTAGTAAACTGTTAACTTAGCTAAAATACGTATTGTAAATACTCAATACTAAAAAGAGAAAGATGGCCTAGATTCGTACGCTTCCATGGTATATATGTCACGCTTCTTATTGACGTATGACGTTACGTTAGTCAATTAATTTACCGTTTTTTTTTTCGCTGTGCCGAGCGCCATCTTCCGAAGACAAGTATGAACTAAGGAACAGCTACTACAGCTCTACCAAGCTCAAGTCCGATCGTGTATGGAGTATTGCTGCCACCTTTGGGACGGATCTGCCAAATACCAACTGGCAACCTTGGATTCTATTGAAAAACGCGCCAAGAAGCTCATCGCCGACCCGTCACTGGTAGAAGAAAAGCTGCAGAGCCTCGAACATCGTCGCAAAGTAGCTTGCTTGTCTGTATTCTACAGGATACATTTCGGAGAATGTGCAGCATGACCTGATACCCCCCTCCCCATTCCATCTCCGGGGTACGAGACGCCGGTTGGGATTCCACCCTTATGTTGTCGACATTCCAAGTTTTCGCACAAAGTGGTACGCTTCTACATTTTTAATGCGAACGGCCAAAGTGTTTAACTCCCTGCCTGCGGATCTATTTCCGGAACGTTATAACCTGGGCCTTTTAAAGGCGAGAGTGAACAGGCATTTTCTAGGCAATCATGCTCCATCATAGTCTACATCATCACTTACCATCACGTGAGATGGCGGACAAATGATTGCCTATCAAATATAAAAAAAAAAAAAAAAAAAACTTCTTAAGCAAACCATTATTGAATTAGGATAAATGAAATGAAAATGTCTTTCAAAATTATCGTATGAATTCAAAAAATATCGTACGTAGTAGTGAAATTATCGTACGATTATACCTAATTATTTTTTATCGTACTACACCTGAAATTATCAGACAAATACGATAATTATCGTACGGTTGGCAAAGCTGTGTTGGCGTGGTAACAAGTTTTTCAGCCGAAATCATTATTTTTATAGAGTCTTGGCATGGAAACAGGCCCTTCAGCTGAAATCATTTACAAAATCTGTATTGCCAGATAGTGATTTCAGAATGAGCTGTTTCCAGTTATTTTGTTACTGACAGTTTAGGCGATGCACACATTGAGCTCCGCGCTACGTGGCACAGAGTATTTGGTTTGAACAATGGATCATAGACAAGCGCGGAGTTTAATGTGTGCACCGTCTTAGTTCTTTCAACAACTGAAGATTACGTTCGCGCTAATCATTTAATAATTTACAAATAGGTACTTTTTTATTTTGGTTTTAACTTGCCATGTATGGTGCCACATGGTGGAATTTTCAGACTGCTCGTCGAAGGTCAAGTTCTTTTACTTGACTCTTTACTAGGCAGAGTATTGAAAAATGTTAATTTCTTCTGATACTTAATGTGGGTAGAAAAGGTTTAAATTTCAGGTCTAGTTATTGAGAATAGCAAATTTTACTCCAAACAAACATTTCTTTTGTTTAAAGGTGCATTTCATAATTATTATTTTTTTCAAATCTCATTCCACATCCGGGAATAGAACCTACTAAAATTCGGAAATTATTATTATTGACTGACCCGGGAATCGAAGCAGCTAAAGTCTAAAT
Source organism: Scrobipalpa costella (assembly GCA_949820665.1). Classification (NCBI taxonomy): domain Eukaryota; kingdom Metazoa; phylum Arthropoda; class Insecta; order Lepidoptera; family Gelechiidae; genus Scrobipalpa; species Scrobipalpa costella. The sequence continues at coordinate 14,074,846 of OX463295.1, read as the reverse complement.
TAATAACAATCTATATTTTTGTAATGCCAATAAAGAACAATAAATATAGTAATTATGGAACATTGCACATTAATATGGCCGAATACTATGCAATTTTAAATCAAGCTCTTTGAACGCTACATAGCGTTCTTCTTCTTCTTATCGTATCGATCGTTTAGGCGTTTTTATATTAATTTTGACCAGTACATAGCGTTAATATGTCTTAATAACATTTTATGGTAATTCTTTTTAAAGATATGTTTATTGGAGACCTTTGATCCCCATAGGTACATAATTGACGCTATACTATGTAGTACTATTATATATTCTGTGGCTATACAATAGTCCCATAAAAGTACAAATTGTTATTTTTTCGAATTTTAGCCGGTTCAAAATTCGGAAATATTTTAATGAAATTTTGCTTTTTCCAGAAAATAAGGGACCTTCCTTTGAGTGAAAAATAAATTTGCTGTCACCAGTGTACGGGGTGTAAGGAACAGCATCCCGCAAACTGATAGGAGTTGCTCAGTCAACGAAACTGTTTAACTATCACCAGGAAATTCTTTCAGGAGATAAAAAAAATTACTTTCCCATACTAAATATCCATCTCAATAAGACAATTTGTATGGAAAAGCAATATTTTTAAATCTTTGAAGTACCCACCCTATTATCACTTGCCATCTTCGAGTTCAGAATAAAAGTTGTGTTCACTTTACAGCCATTCGTTTGCCTGGTTATAACAAATTAGTTAGTTTAGGTTAGGCGTAATGTACCTACTAATTAGTTTAGGCAATGTAGATAAATTATATATTTTGTATGTTTTGGGATAATTTTTGTAAAGATGGCAACTGGTTTAATGTTCTGTCACTGTGATGACTTTTGGCGGGATCTTCGAAAAAGTAGGGCGTGATTTTCGTATTTCTAGTAAAAATATTAAATATCTATCGTTTTAGACGATAATCAGTGCGGAAAATGCTGATGGCCAGCGACGGGGACAAGCCTGATGGAGGGCGAAGCGGTTCTGGCGAAAAGAAGATGAAGTCGGATGTCCTGGATCAAACTTTTGTAAAACAAGGGTACAAACGCTCATACCCGGACAACAGTTCCAATACAGAGTTTCCAGTGTATGTGGAGGGTGTGCGGAAAGAGGACAATATAGGCAATAAGAATCCTCTGTAACTTTCTAAAGTTTTCACTTAAGTAAAGGGAGTGAATGAGATAAGGCAACTAAATGCTAACAAAATTATGATTGTGTTCAAACCAGCTGCAGCTCCAAATGATTTTCTTAACAATAAGTGTTTGGACGAAAACAGCTTAAGAGCCTGCATCCCAGCTGCATCTGTCGAGAGTTGTCACATTCATGCCCAAAGAAACAAGAAACGAAGAGCTGTAGGTACTCTAAATTATTATGGGATGCAGGAATTGACGAGGTCCGACGTTTAACAAAAAAGAAGGGCGATGCTATTGATGTACTAACAACTATATCCGAAACATCTGTAGGGACATCTTCGCCAGAATACATTTACCCCGATAGTTCGAGATACCGTGTGTTTCAGTATGTACCACCATTGATGCAATGCTTCCGTTGCTTCAAGTTCAGTCACTCGGCAACGGTGTGCCGTACCGAACAATCTTGCTCAAAGTGTGCAGGCGCTCATCACTGCAAGGAATGCAAACTGAGGAATTCCTCAAATGCGTTATTTGTGGTGAGGAGCATTTTGGTATTTCCAAGGATTTCTCTGTAAAAAGCAGTTGTATAGAAAAGAACAAGCTGCCTTATTCCAACATTTTGAAAAAGAATAATTTCAAATTATTACCTGCCTTAAATCAAAAAAGGTGCTAGAAAAACCTGTTAACTGTAAACTGATTCCACAGTCAAAACTGCCAAAGATACAAAATAAAGCGATAATAAGTAAAAATGAAAGCCAAACAAACTCTAGCATTCAAAATGGAAAAATTAATTAAAAATGAAGACTTTGTCAAAGTTATTGTAAATACTTTGGTGGCTTTGGCCAATTCACCCAATATTAAGACTGTAAAGCAGGTTAAGAAAACTTTTCTTAAATGTGTAAATAATGGATAAGTTACTGTCAGTTGCACAACATAATATTCAGAGTGTGAGAAGTAGGAACCCATTTCTTAATACTTTATTATTAGATAATAGTATAGATATCTTTTAAATGAAACTTGGCTCAAGGATTTAAATAACTTTAATATGCCTGGTTACAACTGTGTTTCAAGAAATTGTGCTAATGGTTGTGGAGGTTTCGCTATACTTGTTAGAGATACTATTCAATTTCAGCCAATAGATACCACTTTTTATGAAGAAATTCAATCTGTTGCCATTTCAGTAATAACAGACGTTGGTCCTTTGTCCATCTCATGTGTTTATTGTCCACCTAAAAATTAAAATATCAATATTAATAAATACCGTGTACAGAAACTTAAAAGAATTATATTTCGTCTACCTAAACCATGTTTGATTGCCGGCGATTGTAATGCGCATAATGTTGCATTTGGATGCTATTCTACTAAACCTAGGGGTAGGGAATTATATATATAATCAGCTTGATACAGCGAATCTTTGTATTTTGAACAATGGATGCCCTCAACTTTACTATATCATAATAACAATCCATCAGCATAATCTTTCGCGAGTCCTGTACTTGCACTCTTGTGTAATTGGAGAGTAGGCGATGATATGTTGGGCAGCTACCACTACCCAACATTTGTAGAAATTTATATTTCACCTTCATTATATAGAAATACATACATACACATAATCACGCCTTCTTTTCTTCATTAGAAAAAAATCACGCCGGGTTAGACAGAGCGTAAACAACATAAAACAAAGGTCGTTTCGCCACGTCTCACAAAATTTTGAGGGTTATTTAAGATGGAATTGTAGGTATACTGCTGTAGTGACAGGTTGTCAGCCCATCGAATAAATTGCAATATACAGAAACCCTCGGGTCCCTTAGCTGGTTTAAAAGAAAGAATGAATTTTGTATGGTAGTACCTAATTCACGACAGAATATTACTACTCCAGGTTAGAAAAGCATACATACATAATGATACAAAAACTACATAAGTCTGCTAAGTTAACTTTGTTAGATATTTTGTATTTGCTTTAGATCAACCAATGTACACCCGAATCTTCCTCCTGGAAGATTTCCTGGAATCCTTTCCAGACACAATGCATAATACCTACCAATATTGTAACCTGAGAAACCTTCAGGTGATTGTAATTCATGTGTAGGTAAACATTATGGGCAAATGATAAAATAAAGATTAGATTATTATGATGAAGAAAATACAATCTTACCTCCAGTTTAATTTGGCTTCCGTAAAGGACATAGTTCCAATGAAAACTTAATCTTGTTTATTGCCGATATGAAGAATTGTCTCCTGGCTCAGTCCAATGCTGTTTGTGTTTTTCTTGATGTCCAGGGTGCAAACGACAATGTTGACTTGTATCAGCTAATTAGAGTTCCTCACAAGTTAGGCCTTCCTGGAAAGTTATGGAAATAGATTTTTAATTTTTCATACTGGAGAACTCTTTATGTTAAGTATAACTATACCTGTCATCACTCAGAAAAAGCCTACAAGGGTGTTATACAAGCAGCAACATTATCTCCTATCATATAATTCATACACCTCACAAATTCCTAAATATGTCCATAATTATGTTAACATGTTGCAATTCGCTGATGGCCTATTATAATGTATAGACTGTGTAGATCAAAATACTTGTATTGCCAAAACTGGAATAAATTTTGCACATTGCTATTTATTTTATTTATTGTTTATTTATTACAAACATTATTATACCAATGTTAATTAAAATAATAATTAATACCAATGTTAATTAATTCATGTTATTATACCAATGTTTTACGCCCTAATATAAATCCTAGGTACTATAAGCTCATTATTGATTTTGGAAATGATGATAACACAGTTGTTATTAAATAAGGCCTTGTGTCCATTCAACAAACTAAAGAAAATAAATTTTTGGGTGTTATTTTAGATACTTAATTGAAATTTAAATCACATGTTAGTTATGTCTGTAAATATGCACTTAGAGGGATCAACATTATGAGATGTTTAGCAGGAGTTTTTTGGGCTTTTGACCCTAGTATTTTAAACATGCTTTATAAGAGTATAGACAGAAGTCATTTTGATTATAGCTGTTTGGAATATCTTAATGCTGCTCCCACTTTGCTTAAGAAATTTGATGTTATTCACAACACAGCTTTACATATTATTACTGGAGCTACGCAAACTACACCTTTAACTTCAATGGAAGCAGAGACATGTATTCCTCCTTTAATAGTAAAACATATGTTTTTGGCTCGAAAATTTTCTATTAAGGAACTAGCTTGCAGCGATTCTTTAGTTGTAGGCAGACTTTGTGAAACTCTCACAACCTTTAGGAAAATTCCAAGACAGTATATCGGCTGGGTATAGGTATAGTACCATCTAGTTTCCTTCCTAGTGTGCTACATATAATGGGTAATATCAGTGTTACTGGTTATAGATATAACTTGTAACAAATGCTGAGTCAGCTCCATTTCTTGTGCAATACAGATCAGAGCATTCAATAAAATAAAAAAAACTGTTTTCATGTATATAACAAGTCTATTCTTTATTCCAAGTATTTTCTTCCATGCTGGACTGGGAGAGATAGAAAAACATAGAATGTTCCAGCTGCCCTTCCTCCCGGGCATGCTGTAGAAGTCAGCAAAAGGGACTCGAGGGTTACAGTGTATTGTAATTTAGGCGATGGGCTGACAACCTGTCACTATAGCAATACACATTACAATCTAAAATTGCCCTCAATTTTTTGTCAGACGTGGCGAAAGCGCCTTTTACGAGGAGTTTGACGCTCTGCCTACCCCGTAAGGGATAAAGGCGTGATTTTATGTATGTATGTATGTATGTAACAAGTCTATTTACTGTATGTTGAGTTTTGTATTGTTTCATGAATAAATGTTTTTCTATTCTATTCTAATATTCAACACAAAATATTTACAGTGGTGAGTTATGGGCGATATATATGTGGCTGTTCTTATCAGGCACTTATCTATACATATAATAAATCTATAGAAGGGTTGTGTACATTGAATATTTTTCCAAAACCATAATTGCATCAGGCATTATTAACCCCAAATTAAGACCAAATCATTTTTTTTTTAAATTTTTGTCTCTCTGTCTGTCCGTCTGTATGTTACCACATCACACCAAAGCTATTGAACCAATTTCAATGGCACTTTTTTTATTCAACTCAGTGTTACCCGGGTTACAACTTAGGATACCTAAAATCACGCCACGTCACTTAGAGGGTAGGCAGGAAATTCGAATTTGTACCTATAGATTGAAGATTGTCAACAGCAGTGCTTGTAAATTTTTTAATGACCAGAATGCAGACTTGAATCATATAATATTTGAATATGAAGCTTTTGGAATCCAGAGATTGTTCGATTACTTGCCCAGAAATAAAGGAAGGTGTTCTCCGCCGCCTTCAGGAGCACTTCTCGGACACTGTTTACTATAAAGCCCTTTTTAATTACATAGAAAATACCGTGGACCAGTTATAAAGATTTTTTTTTTCCTTCATAGTATGGCTTCCATCATTTTTATACGATGATTCTGCCAATGTCACGTCTGTCTTAAAGTTTTATATTCCCATAGTATTAGGTCCTTGCATAAGAAATTGTGGATGCCCAATACTGGCAACTTTAAAATCAAATATCTTGCATTTGATTAGGAATTCCAAATTCAAATTTATTTTGAAATACAGCTAGAAATTTTAAAGCAACATAGTTTTAAAATTCGTTTTTCATTTGTTTTTACCTCATTTGTTTGAGTTTCAATATCACTTTACAACAATTATGGACAAATTAAAAATTCGCGGTATTTACGAATACAAGTTTCACGATGACATCAATGCTGCAGAAACGGCACGAAGAACTAACAACTTGTACCTACGCATGTACGGACCAGGCACCGCTAACGAACGAACGAGGGAAGCGGCCCAAAACTGTCCCCGTGTATAAAAAACATAACAAATATAAAAAACTACATGCCCATCTCAAAATCCACCATCTCAAAAAAAAAAACGAATCATTTATAACACCCATAGTTTCCAATCATGTACGCAATATTATTTTAAAACTCGAACATGGTTTTCGCAGCGGTAGATCAGTTCAGGCTAACTTGGTTCTTACATTGCAGATATAAGTAAAAGCGATTGACAAGAAGTTCACGCTATTTATACAGATTTTATGAGAGCGTGCGACAAACTTGACTATCTTTTACTCTTGCAAAAGCTAAAATCTCGCAGAACATGCGGTTAACTGTTCAACTGATTTAGGTCATTTTTGGAGTACATAACACAACTAGTTACCAATAATGGATACAAATCCTACATATATTATACTACATGAGGGTTCGCACTTAGCACCAATTCTATTTGTTTTATTTATTAATGATATATGTTCAGTCATACAATACTCTAAATTATCCTTGTTCGCTGATAATTTAAAGTTATACATCACCGCATCACCAACAGCTAGTGATCTTCTGCAGTCTAACCTGGATCGGATTTGGGATTGGTGTATCTCCAACAAGATGCTGTTTCTTTTAATAAAACCTAACATTATAAATAAGTGTTAGCATATAGCATATAAATAAATGTTATCACATAAAAATTACTCGGAAAATAATTCCACTTGTTTACAAAGTCAACGGTGTACAACCGCAAGAAGTTCACAAAATTCGAGATTTAGGTGTGGTGTTTATGATAGATAGACCCATTACTTTCAACCCTCATATACCAGGCCACTCAGAAAGTATTGCGATAAATAGTTTTTATATATGGCAGACTGGCCGGTTAGAATCTTTTTTGAAAATATGATTACTTGTAAGTAAAAATATGTGTGTTCCATTTTCAAAATTTCCCTCCACATTTTTTGCGAGCCAATTCAAAGTATCGTGTCTTACTGAAAAATGGATCTGCGCCGGGAACATTTTAGAGCTATGATTTTTTACGATTTCAAGTGTCGCCTGAAACCGGATGAATCGTTCGATAGACTTCAAATGGCATTTATAGATGAAAGCCCCTCCAAGGCAACCGTGTATCGTTGGTATAACGAATTTAGGTGCGGTCGACCAACCTTGGGGGATGAAGAAAGAAGCGGTCGCCCTTTGACGGCTATTACGGAAGAAAACGTGCTAGCAGTGAAAAATTTAATCCAAGATAATAGGCGAATTACATATCAGGAGATTCAGCACATATTAAAGATTGGATCGGGAAGCGTTCACGAGATTCTACACGGACATCTTCGCGTGAGGAGGATAGTATCGCGCTGGGTGCCGCACTACCTCACCGACGCTCAGAAGCAGGCCCGGATGGAATGGTGCCGTGATATGCTGAACAAATTTGAAGCAGGCTCGTCTCGGCGTGTTTACGACATCGTAACAGGTGATGAGTCCTGGATTTATCAATACGATCCAGAAACCAAGCGCCAGTCGACAGTTTGGGTGTTTCAAAATGAACCAACGCCTACCAAAGTGAAGCGATCTCGAAATCCCCCGATTTTGATCGCCAGCTTTTTTAATTTGACTGGCCACTTGGCCTCAATTCCCTTACGAGATCAAAGAAGCATTAACGCCAAATGGTATACTACCAAATGTTTACCAGAAGTTTTTTCTGTTGTGAGCAACAAGCGACCAAACACAGGGCTCCCCGGACTACTGCTCCACCACGACAATGCGCCTGCACACACCGCGCTCAAAACGAGGGACTTCCTGGACAGCACACCAGTCGAACTCCTGGGTCTCCTTACAGCCCTGATCTAGCACCGTGTGACTTCTTTTTATTTCCAAAAATAAAAAATCAGCTCAAGGGGATACAATTATCGTCGCCGGAAGATGCGCTGGCTGCGTTCGAGCAGGCTGTAAACGAGGTGTCTACGGCGGACTGGAAAAAGTGTTTTGAAAACTGGTTCAGACGCATGAATCTTTGTATAGAGGCTGGTGGAGAGTACTTTGAAAAGATTTAATAAAAATATATGTACCTGTAGAACAATTTTTTTTAGTGTCGCAAATCTTTCTGAGTGTCCCACGTAGATGCAGTTGTTCGAAAGTCATGCAAAATGTTAGGTTTTATTAAAAGAAACGCATAACATTTCTGTTTAGCAAAGACAAAGATAATATTATTTAACGCTTTATTATTACGTATAATTCGCGAGTGTTGCTTGTAACCAACAGCGAATCCAAAGGGGGAAGTAATGGGTCATGGGGGTTATGACCCCCCTGAGCTGGTTCCAGGACTTAGGTGGACTGCAAATGTGGTGAATATAAATTGGCTGCCTCATTCCGTGCGTGATATTGCTTCTCTGGATGTCTTCAAGAGAAGATAGCAATACAACGTTAGAGAGTCTCAAGCTATAAGGGCGAAATGTTTTTCTTCGAATTTGGAGACGCATACACGCAATATTTTTTCTATTTGACCCTAAAAGCTGGAATATCAAATATTATTTCAATCGGATAACGATAACCCGTGCCGATTTGATGTCAAAGTTTAACATGAAAGTTTGTATGCGGAATTAGAATTATAGTGGGATTTTAGAATTTTAAGATTATTCGGTAAATAAATAATGTTTTACCCCACAGTTTCACCTATATCTTATATTCATCTTATACTTCATGTCAAACTTAAAAATAATCAGTTTTATTCAATTCAAACGTAGTCAAAAAGCCCACTTCGGAGTATGTGCACCTGGCTTAAATGCCCTTATCACGCCGGCCGCGTGCCCGCGTTGACTGGCCAACAAAATGTGCTGAACCAGGTATGATACGCAGCGAGGGTCACATCCACCGTCCCGCAGGCATTGCCTTAGTTCTTTTGAAGGTTTTAGCCACCTCATGCCATATCTACCCGTCTCTACACTCTACAGCGAAATAAAGACACGAAGAAAATATTGTTGCTGCAAATCAGTATATTTTATTTTCATTAGTCTTCACGCGCGTTAGGCCTGTCTTCCATTCCATGGTGGGATGTGGATCGCTGACAGGGTACTTAAATAGGTGGTGTCCCTTAAAATTTTACAGCTTTTCTCCTTTGAGACTTTTTTCAGGCTGTCTGAGCGCTTACCACCAATCTTGCTAAGGCCCTGCGGTCTAGGATGCATGGCACGTTTGCAAACAATTCAGTATTTCGTTAAAGGTGTGGTGTCTGTGATATTTATATCTCTTCAAGCTTCCAGCATAGTTGGGTTTGTCGTCACCGCTAGCGTCCACAGATATTCCACAAGGGTAAAGAAGGGTAAAAGCCAGCTGAGGAATCCGAGGGCAGTATATTGCAATTTAGGTGATAGGCTGACAACCTGTCACAATAGCAATATACCTTTATCTTAAATAACCCTCAGAACTTTGTCAGACGTGGCGAAACTGCCTTTATTTACGTCGTTTACGCTCTGCCTACTCTATTAGGGACGAAGGCGTGATATTTGTATGTATGTAAAGAAGGGTCTTGCAAACGTTACAGCGCTGCCTCAGCGCGACTGCTACTCCTAAAGTATTAACATCTAAGCTGGGACAAGGGCAAAACTTGAAACCATTCGCCCAGCTATGGACTGGTTGTGAATTTGATTCCTACCACGTACTACCTTTTGTTCTATTCCTATAAGTGATTGGAACAACTTCGATAGGAGTAGCTTAGAACTGAGATCATCCCAAGTTCTCAGCGAGTTAAGTTTGTCCGGTGGTAGAACATTGGGACACATTGGGGCTCAAGTCATTTTTGTGTAGTTCTTAAAGGGATGCTGCATCAGCCATCTGAAAAATGCTAGTGACAAGATTCGATTCACAACCCAGCTTGACATCGCAAGAAGATCAGGAAAGCCAGTGGCCTAAACATGTCTAATTTCTAAACCACCCACCGTACTTAATGGAAGTAGTACCAGTCTGTCGACATTGGTTGTTGTTAAGTCTGATATTTACAATGTATTCCAGAATCGCTTGGATGGTATTACCTAAGCAAAGATTTCGTCAGGTAAAAAGAAACCATGTTGGAGTGGTCAGAATCACGTAGTATGTTAATTTTGGAAAGGCAGATACGAAAGAGGATCAAACTACCATAAGCCTATAAGTGTATTAGATATTTTTGAACTTCTGCAAATATGATGAATTCTGTCCTTTAAGGCACACGGGACTTTAATTTGGAAATATTAACATGTTGCTTTCGCAAAAACAATGCCTAAGAATCAATAACATGTATATTGATATTTTAGCTACCGCGCGCCTAGTACGCTAGGTATGGGAATGTTTCGATGCACGTGTTGCCGTAGTCCTGAGTACATTAAACTTTATATACAATTGTTTTGACTTATTTCGAACAGAATTAGAGGGTATTATGCGTTATAAAAAAGAACTTTTATTTTTTTGGGACACTAATGTACGTGTATATGTACAAGTTATGTTATGTCTTAAGTTTTTCAAGTGTACAATAAAGAATAAATATTTTTAAGTACAGTACTTACTTACGTACATTGATAAAATACCTATTTTTTACTTGTATCTATTGTTATCAAAATTAAATTATAAGTTCTTGACTTGACCCCGACTTGTGACCCCCTCCTGGCGCCAAAGCTGGATCCGCCCTTGCTTGTAACCCCATGTAGGTATAATGTGTCTTCATATCGTATAGAATCAGTCCAAAGATCATTTACTCAACATCTTGCTTTTAATACACCAGATATTTCACACAGAGTCCCCTATAACCAGCTCTATTCTCGGTTTTAAAATAGCTACGCTTAAATTCCATTGGAATAAGCATGATTTGGTGTTTCTGCATAATACTATTAACTCCAATATAGACTACCAAGATATCCTAGAACAAATTTCCCTAACAGTACCATATAAATATTCTACTTGTAGATACCCTATTAAAAATATTCTACTTATTCCTTACTGTCGCACCAATCTTGGTGCGCATTCCCCTATAATACGAATATGTAGGTTTTATTATATTTATTTTCTGGTTAAAAACAATAGTATGGATTTATTCAGCAACGCACTTCTTAATTTTAAACGTAATATTTCTACAATTTCTGCCTGAAGTTTTTCCATGCTGGCCTGAGAACGAGAGGAAAATACAAAATGTGCCAGCTGCATTTCCTCCCGGGCATGCTGTAAAAACCAGCTCAGGGATACGAAGATTTCAGAACCTATACTGTGATTTAGGCGATGGGCTAACAATCTGTAACTATACTGAACTAGTGGGAATAGAGGTAACAATATACCTACCTACAAATATATCTTAAATAACCCTCAAAACTTTGTCAGACGTGGCGGAACAACCTTTGTTTAGGTTGTTTACGTTCTGCCTACCTACCCATTAGGGATAAAAGCGTGATTTTATGTATGCGTGTATGTAATGAATACTTTTTACTCACTTGATTTCAATAAGATAAGTTTGGTGTATTTTTAATAATACTTACATAATTTAGGATTTAATTTTAAGTTTAGTAATGTAGTACTATTATATATTCTGTGGTTTAGTTTACTGTTGTTGTAGTGAACGATGTGTACATGTCACTGAAATTTGAATTATACTATTTCATTGTGTGTAAAATTTGAGTGATTTTGGTGTTCCTATTTGTTATAAAATAAATAAAATATAATATGTTAATGTAATAAAAAGTATTTTCTATCCCACCTACTTAATAAAAGAAATTGCACTAATTCTGAAATAGTTATTTGTTCAACTAGAGTGCAAAGTCGATTTTTACTGCGAGTGCTGATTTTGAATCCTGAGGTAGCGAAGGATACTAAAATTGAATCACGAGGGTAGCGAGTGATTCAAAAATAGTATCCTGAGCTAACCAAGGGATTCAAAGCACGAGATGTAAATGAATTTGCTCTCGTGTGATACATACAACTTTTCCCTCTTCCAGTGAGAAAATGTTGAGTTGTGAGATTGAAACATAAGATAAACTTAATATGACTATATCAATTAAATTTATTTTTTGTATATTGTTTCTAAAAATCTGGACTGAATTACAAGCAATCTATATGTTTGTATAGAGACATTCCCGCCATTTTTTTTTTATTTGGAACGTTGCGTTTGGAAATTGCAAAAACACTTAGTAAATAATCAAATATATATAGTTATTATTCTAAAATTAGTAATAAATGTTTTTTATTTTTAGCTTTTAAAAATAAATATTACAGACGTCATCATAATTTATTTGAAAAATAATATAAACAATATAACAGAAAGTAAAACGTAACAAAAAAATCCCTCCAAAATTAAATTTTAGGCTGAAACTGAGCCGTACCTTTGCCTTATTCAAAAAAATTAAAAAGCTACTTTTACCCATGGAATTTAGGCGCGAAATGAACTCTTTTCGAGGTGGAAGCGGGAAAATATATTTTTCAACTCTGCCTGCAAATGTACGTTCGGCGTGAATTTCATGGCGCCGTTTAGACGTAAAGTAATATCACGCGATATTTGGATCACGATCCAAATACTGATGAAATACTGACGGAATTCCGTAATTTTCCTACGGTAATTTGATAATACTGATGATGTAAAAGGTACACTTTGTCACACCCTAGAGCGCAGAAAACATGAGTATAATATCGGTGTGTGTATACTCGGTGTACTAGGCAAGCATTCAAAATATACGTACAATGGTATAAAAAATGGAGATAGGTAATATTTTACTAGCAAATCAAATATGGCTCTTCACTTCAATATCCCGAATGAAAATAAGGAGACACAATAATGTATACCTATTATAGATAAGTTAATTAATAGGTACGTAGATTAGATAATCGATACACTCGGGAGGGTTTGATACCAGTTGTTTCGTAAAATACTTTGACTTGCTTTTTGTAGGTAGAGATACTCGAGGCTTGCATCCAATATAATAAGTTGGACTGTAATTTGAAAGAACTTTCAAAAGATGATGCAATAATTTTAGTTTGCCCTCCTACTATTGAATAAACAAATCCTTAAACAAGCAAAGGACTTTATTTCGTTTCTAATGGTCGTAGAACTAATTTAATTTCTATGTCTTTATACCAGGCCACTCAGAAAGTATTGCGATAAATAGTTTTTATATATGGCAGACTGGCCGGTTAGAATCTTTTTTGAAAATATGATTACTTGTAAGTAAAAATATGTGTGTTCCATTTTCAAAATTTCCCTCCACATTTTTTGCGAGCCAATTCAAAGTATCGTGTCTTACTGAAAAATGGATCTGCGCCGGGAACATTTTAGAGCTATGATTTTTTACGATTTCAAGTGTCGCCTGAAACCGGATGAATCGTTCGATAGACTTCAAATGGCATTTATGGATGAAAGCCCCTCCAAGGCAACCGTGTATCGTTGGTATAACGAATTTAGGCGCGGTCGACCAACCTTGGGGGATGAAGAAAGAAGCGGTCGCCCTTTGACGGCTATTACGGAAGAAAACGTGCTAGCAGTGAAAAATTGAATCCAAGATAATAGGCGAATTACATATCACGAGATTCAGCACATATTAAAGATTGGATCGGGAAGCGTTCACGAGATTCTACATGGGCATCTTCGCGTGAGGACGATAGTATCGCGCTGGGTGCCGCACTACCTCACCGACGCTCAGAAGCAGGCCCGGGTGGAATGGTGCCGTGATATGCTGAACAAATTTGAAGCAGGCTTGTCTCGGCGTGTTTACGACATCGTAACAGGTGATGAGTCCTGGATTTATCAATACGATCCAGAAACCAAGCGCCAGTCGACAGTTTGGGTGTTTCAAAATGAACCAACGCCTACCAAAGTGAAGCGATCTCGAAGCGGGGGGAAGATTTTGATCGCCAGCTTTTTAAATTTGACTGGCCACTTGGCCTCAATTCTCTTACGAGATCAAAGAAGCATTAACGCCGAATGGTATACTACCAAATGTTTACCAGAAGTTTTTTCTGTTGTGAGCAACAAGCGACCAAACACAGGGCTCCGCGGACTACTGCTCCACCACGACAATGCGCCTGCACACACCGCGCTCAAAACGAGGGACTTCCTGGATAGCACACCAGTCAAACTCCTGGGTCACCCTCCGTACAGCCCTGATCCAGCACCGTGTGACTTCTTTTTATTTCCAAAAATAAAAAATCAGCTCAAGGGAATACGCTGAAGATGCGCTGGCTGCGTTCGATCAGGCTGTAAACGAGGTGTCTACAGCGGACTGGAAAAAGTGTTTTGAAAACTGGTTTAGACACATGAATATTTGTATAGAGGCTGGTGGAGAGTACTTTGAAAAGATTTAATAAAAATATATGTACCTGTAGAACATTTTTTTTTGTGTCGCAAAACTTTCTGAGTGTCCCACGTAGGTACAGTCAAGGGTCATAAATATTGAAATTCGATACTTGGACAACGACAGTGAATTGCCAGTCCTTTCGATGTACAAGTGCGATGTCTACAGATACGCTCTACAAAGGCGAACGTGCAATACTTTTGGTCCCTTACTGTAATCATGATACCGCCGCATGCTTGGATCAGCTCATGGGCTGTGCCCGCACCACTGATGCCAGTATTTGCATCACTAACGAGCCCCCTCCCTCCCCGGCACCACCCCTCAACACCCCGATCACCTCAACCCCTGGCCTATCTCTATATAGCGATTTGCAGTATACCTACTATACACAATACACAGATAACTATATAGAAGCCCTTGTACCTACCTTACCCCGTTAGGGATAAAGGCGTGATTATATGTATGTATGTACCTATAGGTTAGCAGAAAAATACAGATTTTACTTACGAGGGATATTTAAAAATATTTTTTCACCTAGCAATATACCTATAAATCTATCTTAAATGACCCTCAAAACTTTGTCAGACGTGGCGGGACGACCTTAGTTTAGGTCGTTTACGCTCTGCTTACCCGAGTAGGGATAAAGGCGTGATTTTATGTATATAAATATAATCTCCAGTTAATACTACTTACTAATTACACCTAAATGGGACTGGTACACCGTGGTGCAACAACATACGTATACAATAGTCACGTCTGTATCCCTTGCGGGGTGACGTACCACCCCACAAGTAAGAGTTTTCGCCACGTCTGACAAAGTTTGATGGTCAAGTATTAGAAAGAACGAGTTGTGTATTGCTATAGATAGATGGTAACCGCCCCCGTGGTCTAGTGGTCAGTCGTCCATAGGATTACGATCAGGAGGTCCTGAGTTCGATTCCCAGAGGGTTGACACAAAGTTCACTCATGTTTGACTTGGTACCAGCGTTACCTCATTTTGGATGAGAGGTGAAAATCAGTGTTGCTCTCTATGGGCAATAATACACTGAGCTCTGATCCTCTGCATCGCTTCAACACACATGTAACAGAATTTATAAAGTGTGTGTTAGTTTAGTTTTTCATATTTATGCCTCTTATTTGATTTTTTGTTACTTTTTTATGAATGGACCTATTTGCACCATACTACAAAGTGTATATACCTAACGCATCACCAGACTAAAGGCGGGGAATATTATTTTTTTGTTACGTGTGTTATGATTTTTTGCATCAAACTTTTTATCTATCTATAATATTTGTCAAATTATCACTTTTTGAGGTTTTTCTCAGTTTTGTTACGACATTGCAGGTCGAATCATCTGATTGTTCGAAAAGAAAAAGTATCTCGTGTTTCTGAGAGCACGCTAAGCCCTCGGTCCTGCTTGTTGTCTTTGATAGTGGTCGTTACTCTAAAGCCATTACAGAAGCCTAATAGCTGTGCTCCTGGGCGGTTTGAAAACTCTGACACCACGGTTCATCGAGTCGTTGTTTGTCTCGAGAATCCACTCGCTAAGAAGAAGAAGCTGTTCTGTGTATTCGAAATGACTTGCCGCGCACGCTTGATTCATTAGACGTACCTAGAGCTAATATAAGATCATCACCGCTAGGCTGCCTAGGTATATTTGTTATTCTAGCGATCGTACATAGGTGATATAGCACTGAGATAAATGAATCTATATAGTTGCTAAGCAGAATAGCGCTTCCATTCATACACTAATAAAGTAAATGTTTAAAAAGACTTAAATAAAAAATACGGCCAACACACGCGCCAGAACAAATCGTATCAAATGGTTAGTATTGTTACACGGAATATCAAAGAGCTGATTAGTTATCAATTAGAGAGGGAGGGTGTAATTCTGCTACAGCTTTGATTGTAGCGTTGGTGCGTGCGAGCAATCTCTTGACAATACGCCTCACGTGCCGAGCGACGCCGGCTGAACGCATAATGCACGCCGATCGTTTCCTTCCTGCACAACAGTATATTTTTAACAGAATTAAGCTGAAGGCTTTTCTTCGCCGATTGTGGGGGTGAGTCTTTAGTTGGAACAGCGTCTGCTGCCGTCTTTAAGCTATAATGCCGTTAAGTGACATTTGACAGATTTTCACTTTATCTGCCCATCGTAAACAGAAAAAAATACTCTATCGATTCATCTGACCCGTTTTTTTCTATCATTGCTGAGATAATGTCACGCAAAACGCTGCTAAATGCCTCAGTTTGAAAGGTTTACAATGGATTTTTTCATTGATACTTGAAGAAATACTTAACAAAAACAGACATATTTCCATTGACTTAATTTTATTCTGCAACATGGTGTAATACTTATAGATTTTTTTCAATATATATCAAGTGATACTTCATTTTAATTCGTACGTTATTTATTTTTCAAATAGCGTCCGTTATGGTTTTTGCACTTAGCGGCATTATAGCCTAAGGATGGCAGTATTGATGTAGGTACAGAAGTAGTTTTAACTGTAATTCACCAAGTAGACAAGTATCATACACTATAATCTTTGTTCCAAGATTACACCTTAATTTTATTAATTACGCTATAGCAATCAGTTTGGAGGTACAAAAACACTACTGCAATAAAAACACAAGAATTGACTGAATTGAATTTAAATTTAAACAGAACTGACACGTTTTATAGGTCTATCCGCTTATAATCCGGACAAAAAGGATTTTGTTTTTTACTCTTGTCTGGCGGGGCCGGCCCGCATGGCAGTGTTTGCTTATTCTAATGCTGTTACCTCGATGAATGAAATCGTCGTCGAGATAAGAAAGGCAGCCTTCAAATTTTATCCCCCTTCCTATAGCTGGGAAATGTACTTGTTCATAAGGAACTCCGCTAGTAATAATAAACATGTAGCATTTACATAATAGGCGTTTTTCCACTAGACGGCGGCACGGCGACAGTACCGGCACGATGATGCCGTGACTTTGTTTTTGTACTAAACGACGCGGCAAAGACACGGCAACGTCCACCCACCTAGTTTCAATTTGAGCGCACGCACACATGCGCATGGTTCGTACGAATACAAAACACAATTTGGCAGGCCGGCGACGGTACCGGTGGGAATCAATGTCGTGCCGTTGCCGTGCCGGCAAGTGGAAAAGCGTTCCATATAATTTGATTGGCTTTCATAGATTATCTCTTCAACGGTACAGTCGACGGTGCCGTGCTGTTGCCGTTGCCGTGCCGACTAGTGAAAAACGCCCATTAGGGTATCATTACCTTCTTTTTCTACCTAGCATGTTTCCAGCCTAATGCTAGAGTCCGCATTCCGGCGGCATCTACTCCTTTTTTCCCGGCCTTCGACTTCCGCTGGTGTTAGATCGTTCTTTCTATGTCGTGAGAGCTCCCGTAGTTCAGCCAGCGTTTCTTTGGCCTGCCGCGTGATCTAAGGCATTGGACAGTGAGATTGAGACACCTTTTTTACACGAAGGGCATTAGCTACATCAAAAATAACCCTGGATATTGAGGTTAATTCAAGTGAGGGACGCGGTTCGCCGCCGCAGGAGATCATTACGCCGCCAGTGCTCCTCTGTTCACTTGTTATTATATGTCGCACGCGTCACTTCACTATAATTCACCCCCTTGCGATGTGACTGATGTGTGGACAGGGCACCGGCTCGTTTTGATACTAGTGTGTTGCTAGGTGCCTAGTACTCTACATTGGAAGGTCCGTTTCATATTAAAAGTAAGGTGAATTTGAGGGATTATTGTGACGTTTACAGCTTCTTTTCTGTTGGATATAGATAGTCATTAAGGAAATTGAAAAGGAAATGTAAATAAAATAACACTGTAACTTCTAGATTCATCAGGCTTTTGGTTCGTACCAGACTCCTAGGTATGCCGTACCATGACGATCTAGAACATTTTTCAAGACATTTAGTTGAAATAGGTAAAAATTATCTGGTCCCTAGACCTCTCTGATCATCATCATCTCCCTAGCCTTGTCCCGTATCTTTCGGGGTCGGCAACCTTATCTAGGGCATTGAACGAGGGTACCTAACCTACTGGTTTTTACACAGAGCGACTGCAGCCCAGAAGGAAAACCAGACTCAATCCTGGATTAGGTCAGAGTTTTCAAGCCGCCAATGCCACTGACCTCTGACATGGCTTAACGACTAATATCTTCGGTATTAATCGATATTAACCGGCACCAACGGCTTAGCGTGCCTTTCAAATCACGGAAAAAGCGCCGACTAAAGGTACATATGAAATTCAAAAACCGAAAATCACATTGGTACTTGGTGGGATTCGAACCACGACCGGACCGTTTAGAGGGTTATTTTAAGATAGATTTGTAGGTATATTGCTGTAGTGACAGGTTGTCAGAGCGGGAGACAGCGGTCCTATCCACTACACCATCGGGCTAGCAAAATGATTTTCAAAATACTTCTTCCATGCTGGCCTGGGAGCGAGAGAAAATCATAGAATGGGCCAGCTGCATAGTAAAAACCAGCTAAGGGATCCGAGGGTTTCAGCATATTGTAATTTAGGCGATAGGCTGACAACCTGTCACTACAGCAATATACCTACAAATCTATCTTAAAATAACCCTCTAAACGTTGTTAGACGTGGTGGAACGACCTTTGTTTAGGTAGTTTACGCTCTGCCTACCCCATTAGGGATAAAGGCGTGATTATATGTATGTATGTATGTATTTTCAAAATATTATTATGCTTTTCGAAACCACATTTTCCTCTACGAACCGAATCGTCAAACCAAAATCTTGATGGTAAAAACATGTTTCCATGTAGGTATTACCAAATATCAAGACTTGCCGTTTTCAATCCGACAATAGCAATGCAGGGCTGAGCGGTGATTACACAGACGTAATTCGATAAATAGGCCTCACCCTCCGCCCCCCAGCTACACACTACACCCCCGATCTCGCCCTGCCATGCTGACGATATGCCGCTTCCGATGTGGGTGCTCCCTAATAAAATTTATTACTTGATTGCACCGTTTGTGTATCAGAGGCGTTGCACAAATTACTTGTTTTGATTCACGTGACAAGAAGACGTCTAAATCAATAATTTTATGTTAGAGCAGATGTAGAGACGCAGAACCCCACCCCATATAAAACTAAATATTGTTTTTACTGTGTGATGCAACCGGGCTACAATAGATGCTAAGAAATGGCACTAAGTGTCTCTTGAAACGTTATTTTCATGAAATATGCAGGTATAAGCCTGCTGAACAGCTCGCGGACAACGCTTTGCTCGGATTTACTGGACATTTCATAGAGCTGCTGCTTTATGAAGAGCTTCTTGCCGTGGATCGTGTTCTTTACTGCATTATTGTGAGTACATTGAAAAGAGTAAAAAGTAAGCATAGCTTTTTTATTACTTTACTCTTTAAAAGCTATTTGTTCTCTTATCAAGGAAATGTAACATTTTGTGAGTAAATAGGCGTCTTCATTGGTAAAAAGTAGTCAGGATTGTTACTGAACTGACTACACGTTACCATTGAAAGGTAACACTCAGTGGTCCGGTATGTCAGCGAGTGGGAGTGACCGCCTGCGCGCGCGCAAGTCGGCCGGAGCGGCGCACGCGCTCGCCACGCTTCGTTACCAATAAGCATGATTTACCTCGATCGCGATCTGACACGGTGAGACAACGCGATTTATCCCCAACGACCCTGCGCCCGCGGCTCTGCCTGCCAACTGCCTCCCATTTGCAGCAATTGCAGTATCATGTAGCAACCACATAAAATACTTATCAGTTACGACAATCCGATGTTTGGGTAATTAGTATGGGGATGTTCATGAATATCTTTAGTCCATGATATCTCTGAAATATAGGTGATACTGTTGAAATCGTAGAACTGCTTACTTACTTTGCTGGCTCAGCGACCCGAAGTGGATCTTGGCCTCCGACATTAAAGTGCGCCATACTCTATTCTGTACCAAATGCTTAGTTAGGTATATTAAAAAAAAATGCCAATATGAAAAATAATTTTGATCATAGAAGATTAATAAAAATCAGAATTAAATAAGTAAGAACTACAAGCATAGCTAATTAATAATCAAATGCATTGTGACACCTATCGATACGAACTTAAGGAAATATTTCTCGAGTTCGACGCAGGCAGAACTTAAAGGATTTTAATAACTTGGGAGGCTGTAAATCAAATTTTGATTATGAGAAAACGGCAAAAAGCGTTCCATCTCGATTGTATATGTTTCTGTAGTCATAACTCAGACAGCCGGGCGTTGATAAGAGCTTAAAATGTAGTCGGATATTGCGAAAAAACTCCCTTTCATTATAGGTAATTTATTCGTGGCCCAACTACTAAATACCTAAATATTACAATGAAGTGGTTTAATACGGCGAGCCGTGAGCTGCAGCGCGAAAAAACTCGCTCATTCAGAAACGATGTGTGTAGGCTGCGCGTAGCGACAGAGCAATAAATAGGTACCACGTACGCGTACCTACGACACATACAGATTTATTTATTAGGTAGCTACATTCGTAGATAGCCTACTCACCTACCTATACCTAAATTTATTAAAAATATACAATACTATCGGGGTAAAGTGCATATTTTGAAAATAAAACTTATCACCGCAATGTTATTCATGTGCATAACCAAGCTTACCTGTAGAGCTTAGAGCTTGCTAAGTGAAATATTTAATGCAAAACATCTGTCCAATAGTCAATCGTGAGAGACAGGAATATTTCATTCATTACAGTCCGATTGATTCTGCTATCGGTATCCACGAACAAATAGCAATAAATACATAAATACAAGGCTCCATATATCTGTCGGTGGCGGGCGGCGGTCGGCGGCCGGCGCGAGTAATTTACGACGAGCAGTGTATAAATCTCTGCGTATGTAAACACCCTCCCGCCCTACTGGCCTTAGGCCCAGCCAAATTATTTTGGAGGATGTTTGTTTGGACCTCTTTAAGACTACATCTAGCCACAAGAGTAAGGAATCGTATAGAGACAAAAAAACATATAAGCGCTCTGAGGTACCATAGAACACTACTGCAGAAGAGCTGAAGAGGAAAGAGGATATAACGTACAAATTGAGTTGAGATATGGTGCTTTAAGCTAAAGACACACAGTAGATAAGAGGGTGCTATATCATCGTCTGCATTTGGGCTGCATGTATGTTACGCGGTTTTATGAACCTGTATCTCTGTACTGTTTCTTATTCTTGAGATCTTAGCTGAATCACTTGTATCACTTGTACAGGGTATTTCCTAATAGGTGTCTGACAGGCAAGAGTATAATAAAAACGACCAGAAAACATTATATTCGAAAATTTAAACAAATAGAACTAGTCTGCGAAATGCGTAGCGGTTTCGTAGCAATGTGGGTAAGGTAGTTTAAAACACATACTGGTCTAAATGTCTCACAGAAAATAAAATA
Source organism: Scrobipalpa costella (assembly GCA_949820665.1). NCBI lineage: Eukaryota > Metazoa > Arthropoda > Insecta > Lepidoptera > Gelechiidae > Scrobipalpa > Scrobipalpa costella. The sequence goes on along the minus strand of OX463295.1, from coordinate 14,053,135 downwards.
GATTTTATGATTTGAAGCTTTTTACCGTTATTAATGTTTCTTTTATTTGAAAGGTTTTTTTATCTAAAATGCGGTCGTACAAAGAGAGCCTCCTCGCTAGTAAAATAAAGAATAGTAACTATCCCACTCTACAATTTCTCTTATAATCAGATATTTAAATAAATTCACAACGCTGACGAATAACAATACGAACACTACTACAAAGAAAATTATTTCCCTCCGAATTGAAAGGATTACAGCGAGCGCTTTACGAGTGAATAAATGACAATGTTGCGCGGGTCCTGGGTTCGATTCCCGCTCATCAGCCGATGGTGGCGCCTCATTATCTACGGGGAGCGTTATTCAAATTTATTCTGTTTGCTTTTGCCCGGGGAGTTGCGAGCCACAAAACGGACCTTTATGTGCTAACTTTACGGCTTTTCGATCAATACAAGCCATATAAATACGGGTTATTTATAACGGAATATAAATCTGTCTATATCTACGTACTTACATATTTTCAACAGTGTTTTCTGAAAATACTGATTCGACAAGTAGATTGAAGATAGATTGATGTATGTAGGTTACTATTATCTACATTGGTACCAACATTATGACCTATACAAAGAAAAAATCCGACTGGCAAGGAAATTCATTTGACGACGGACAACGGTAAACTTTGAAGAACTGGGAAAAGATGAGTCTGCATTCCTCTCCGGCGGAGTGAGTTCGTTATCGTCTTGTGTCGGTAACGAACTGTTTGCACCGCGGGGGCAGGTAATCTAATCGCGCCCCCATCGCGCCCCCGCACCACCCCGCTTCCGGAAAAACAGTTGCCAGATCTAACGCTTTCCTAACAGATTTTCTTTTTTGTTTCAAGTGTAGTCCCAGAAACAGCCGTGGATGGAGCGATTACACCAAAACACTTGACAAGCACAACGAAGGAACACAGCAAGCTACTTGACGACGAAATAAAAAAAGGGGCAATACCTAGCAAGGGAATTGATTGCACGGTGGATAACGCTCAACTTTGAAGAAAAAAACAGTTGCAGTTTCCATGTATAGATCTTCAATCAGCTTTTCTTTTTTGCTTATGATGTTTTGTCAACTCTAGACCAGAAGTAGCCAAGAGTGAGCCGACTACCAGGCGAACTCATCTTCTTCTTCTTAGCGAGTGCATTCTCGAGTCGAACAACAACCCAAAGAACACTGGTGTCAGAGTTTTTAAATCACTTAATTGCACAGCTATCAGGCCTCTGACATGGTTCGAGTAACGAACACTATCAAAGACAGCGACTGGGACCGACGGCTTAACGTGCACTCCGAAGCACGGAATCCTTTTACTTTTAGGACAATCAGGTGATTCAAGCCTGCAAAGCAAAACCAAACTGGGGAAACCTCACAAAGTGATAAAGTGAGAAATATCAGATTTGTGTTCCGCCCCTGGGAATCGAACCCAGGATTTCCGGATCGTAACAGACTCACCTAGAAGTCATGACCCAAGCACGCAGTTCCTAGGGCATCCTACTACCACTTGAGTAGGAGTTTTATATAGCCGCAACTTTGTATTTATTGTGGAGAAGACTAAGATGGAAAGACATAATAAGTGGAGAAGACACACCGGGAAAAGCTAGACAGACTTTTGTCTTTTTTTTAATTCTGAAGGATAGGTTTGATCTGGCATCCCTCACCGGAGGTACCCCCTGGGGCGTCCACGGAGACTGTAACGTTTTTCCCACTGTTTATTTCAGTATCGGAGGCAGACACCACGTGACTTGAATGTATTTCACTTCTTTATTATTGGCTCAATGTATTTATGGAAAAACAACAGCAGAAAATAGTTATAGGAAAGATCGGTGCTCGATACAAAATAAATAACTTAAATGACAAATTGCTTAAATCAAGACACGCGGTAGCGTGTCCAAGCCAAGTTCGAGCTAAACGAAGAGAATTAGCCGTATATTTACAGGAACAATTTGGAGCCAATTTTGACCCCTTCACAACTCTAAAACTTATTAACCGAAGTATACAAAATTTGGTCTGATAAAACTTAATATATATTAATTATGCAAGTTAATCTTAACACTAACAATTGGTACTAGATTAGGCCGTCCCCCCCCCCAGCACTATGTTAAACAAAAATCCCTCCCAGTAACGCTTCTCTCACAAATGTTCCGTGTTGTTAATGCCCGCCGCATTCCCCCGCTGTATGGCCAGTGACATATGCTGGGCAAGGAAGAAACCGGATCTGGGATCACAACCCCTCTCCCGCATCCGTCTTCCCACCTCTTTTATGGAGCTCAACGCTTCAGAGCCCCACGCGCCCGCCGCCGTCTCTACTGCGATCGGCACGAAATCAAAGGCTAACTCCAGGTCAGTGTACATAGCCGCGTGTGCGTGTGTAATACACGTGACGTCCTACAACAGACTCTAATCTTTTTGCTAGGGGGTCAGTCCGGCCTCTTACGACTCTTCGACTAAGGCCCGGGGGCTCCAGAACGCATGGCATTCTTGCGGATACGAGGGCTCGGCGCACAATTTCGTTAATGGCCTGGTGTGGCGGAATCCTTCCAGCGCAGCGTGTACAAGCCAGGCCATGATAACCATTAGCCTCTACCGTGCTGCCACAGATGCATCGATGGGGCTCACAGACGCTGCAACCCAATCTCAAAGTCGCTCCCACCCGAAGTGATTTGTTATCCAAGAGAATATCCTACATGTGGAGATGGTAAGGCATGTAGCCACACTCCAGACTCCGGTCTGAATACTGCGCGCAGACAGGCTTCATCAAAGCAGTTTGACTTCGTCGATGAGGGCCGATTGGTGCAACTTAGAGACCACATCGTCCCAACCTTTCTGACTTGCAAGATACTCCGGCTTGTCGCTATTTAGGCATAAAGTTGTCCACATCTCCAACGCCTTCGCTACATAGAGCTTACGAAACTCGCAACCATTAGTAGGTAAAATACGAGCTACTCGCCCGCAACTCCATAGTAACAGGCTAAGAAAGCAAAGGGACCAGTCTTCAGCAAGCGACGAATGCCCAACCCACCACAACGGATCGGCAAAGTTGCCTGGCACAACTGTTTTTCGTCCAGATGGACGCTTAGGATTCCTTCAAGGGTTGTCTTTTAAGTGGTATCATAGCACAAAACATCTTCAAGGAATAACCAAGTCGGCACCGTTCTGACCAGATACGTTAACTAGGGCATCGAGAATCAGCTCCTGAGCAACACGAGTGACACATGTGCTGTCAGATATGAGAAACGTTCAGCCAGAGATGAGAGCATGTCAATTTTGGATTTTAAACTGTTACTGGTACCTTCGGCAAAGATGGGAGTGCCAAGAAGATCGAAATCGTCTTTACTCCGTACGTGTAAACCAGGGAGCAGCGTCTCGAACTGAGGAAGTGAAGACATTGCCTCGCCATCACGCCCATAAAATTCGCATTCTGTGGGTTTGACCTCTAGTCCAATTTCTTTTAATTTCGAGACTAGATTTCCGACATCCTCCGCCACAACATCTGGACTACCTCCAACTGTTCCACTATCCAAATACCACACATTAAGTGGCGCTTTAAGGCCTTTGATTATTTTGTGAATGGCCAGGCTGAACAGTAACGGGCCCAATGGGTCGCCCTGCTGAGCGCCCACTTGTGAGAGGATAGGGACGTTCCCGTAATACAAATTGCTGGGTGTGGCATAAACTTGGTGTAAGTATGGATAAACCGCCGGGGTGTGCTCTTTAACCCCCTTCAGGACGCAGAATCGCACCCTAACACGGTACCGAATCCCACCTATCCTCCAGACACACCACATCATACCCTGCCATACCCTCCTTAACCGCTCGACAGCTCAACTTGGCTACAAGCCTTCGGAAAATACTGCCCACCGCTATGGGTCTTACACCACCATCCTTCTACAACAGGGGGCACAGAGTACCTCCGTATAGATAGAAGTAGACTTCTGTGTTTAGAGAACCTTTAAGTAGGAAGTTCCTCATGCGAGTAAGTGATTCTAGGAGCTACGGATCGTTATCGCCTGCCGATGACGAAATAAGTTCCTTCAAGTGGTCGGGATTGTCCTTTACTTTAGCCGTCATCGGTTTCGCTTTTCGCCATGGTGTTCGCCATGGTTAGGCACTCTCAAACCGGTGAAAGAAAAGGACAGAAGAGCACTCCAGTCCTCCGCGGTATTTGTCCGAAGGCCCTTTGTACCAGTGGGGTACCCTGAGGACCACAACAACAACAACAACAACAACAACTGCTCAATGAGACATGAGAGTTTTCACGCTGCCGGATTTTTTGCTCCCTTCGGTATGTGTTTGAGCTCACGAATATAAACTTTTCAGTTCAGGTAGATCAGCCAAACCCGGTGAAGACGAAGGTATTACTGTTTGGACTGCAGGATTGACAGACCCCTCTACCTGTGGATCAGCTGCAGCTCAGGTCGACAAGTCCTTATGCATACGATATCACTCAGCCCATAAGGCTCAGACTCACGCTTCACCTGTGTTCTCTGTGGCAGGAAGTGCCGAGCTGCAATTGGACTCTACAGCCATAGAAAAAGATGAGCCGCATCTCTTAACTCCGACGGCGCACAAACCTCTAATCAATTAATTGACGCTGCAACAATCATCTGAACAAGATGTCGTGGCCAATGATGATGATAAGGTACCATATATTTAATTTGGTATATATATTTAGATCCTCTAGATAAACAAGTACCCCAAAGTGGCGTTGTAGGTGACAGGTCGAATTATACTCTACAACGACCAAGTCACATGAAATTAACCTTATTGAAGAGCTATGAATTACTATAATAAACCCCAGACTTAGCTCCCTTTTCTGATTTCACAAACAATTCGTGCAATACACGCACCAAGACCACCATGAACTTGGCTACCACTTTTACATTTATGTTTTTGGTGGGATCAACTTTACACAGAAAAAGCGAGCGTTCGAGTACAGTATTGCTATTGATAACTCCATTATGGATGGCTGCTGTGCCATTGTGTAAAAATCACAGATAAAATTTTAAAATCAGTGTGTAAATGGTTGTAATGTTATCAAAGAACGTTTTTATCAATCGCCAATGCAATTAATAAAACCGGTTGCAGATATAACGAACAAACAAAAAGGCTATCACTATCAGATAAATAAAAGAACAATGTATTTTCCACAGATTTTTACATATGAACAGCTGTAGGTGGTTAATCCTTCTTTTATTGAGCGAACCAAAACGGTTTCTGACATTGGTTTGTGTAATGAACGACTACTATCATGCACAATGCCCTCCGAAGCACAAAATTATTTTTTCTGACAGATAATCAGCCTGTCAATAAAGTGATTCACCTGATTTATCCTAACCAAACTGGAGAAATTCTCACAACAAATATTTCTATTCTTAATATATTTTTTCATGCTGGACTGGGAGCGAGAGAATAACATAGAATGTGTCAGCTGCAATTCCTCCCAGGCATGCTGTAAATACCAGCTAATGATCCGAGGGTTTCTGTATATTACACTTTAGGCGATATGCTGACAACCTGTCACTACAGCAATATACCTAGAAATCTATCTTAAATAGGCAGAAAACCTTTGTTTAGGTCATTTACGCTCTGCATACCCCACTAGGGATAAAGGCTTGATTATATGTATGTATGTAATTGAACTCACGTCCTCCCGAAGCTCAGAGACAGACTTGTTGGAAAGAGATGAAGTGAAGAGCCTTAGGGATGGGGAGCAGCGTTATAGTGTTACTCTCACGCAAATCACTCAAATAGTCATATAATTCTTGAAATCACTAAGCTACATGAAAGACATTGACCAAAACCAATGGCTTAACGTGCCTTCCTTAGCGTGGCATCCTTTTTCTTGCCTGGCAATCAAGTGTTCTTAATTGGCAATCGCGTGGTTCAGACTGCAGTCCTAACCAAATCTCACAACAAATATTAACTTTATTTTCCTCCGTGGGAATCAAACGTAACCTACGATCGAGCCCGAGGCTCAGACCACTAGACAACGGAGACACATTCATTGGAAACTGATGACGTGAAGAGATGGGGAGTAGCGACAAGAGTGTAAATAAACGTGTCGATAAAAGGAACTAACTCCACTTTCGACAGTTCTCCATACAATACAGAGCCCCACACACATTCATTTAAAAACTTGACATGCAGTGTTACTCTCACGCAAATCACTCAAACAGTCACCTAATCCTTGAATGGAGGGCGCGTGACGCGGAGATCACTGAATGGGCGCAGAAAAACGATCTAATGCGCTAATTGCGCACGCGCCTCTGGCTAAAGTTAAACTCATACGATACGATGACTTTGATCTCTATGAATTTCATTAATTTGGTTCTTGGGATATATGCTTGAAAGAAAAAAGGATATTCGAGTTTTATTAAGATACGTTATCTTCATCTATTACAGATTCAAAATCATCTATTAAAGTTTCCTATATCCCTTAATCCCTATATACCTTCCTTAAATGGAAGGGAAAGTATGATACAAGGAAAATATTATATACATCGTCAAGTATAAAAAAAAATAGAGATAGTTCAAGGATGATGCCACAAAACTTGCCACATTTGAAATATTAAAGTAACCTAGTCGAAAAATATTGCAACGTACTTATAAATTGCAGAAACTTGTTGTTATCAAAAACATACATATAATCACGCCTTTATCCCTAATGGGGTAGGCAGAGAGTAAACTACCTAAACAAAGATAGTTCCGCCACGTCTGGCAAAGTTTTGAGGGTTATTTAAGATAGATAGATGCTGTAGTGACAGGTTGTCAGTCCGTCGCCTAAATTACAGTATACTGAAACCCTCGGATCCCTTAGCTGGTTTTTACAGCGTACCCGGGAAGAACCGCAGCAGGCACATTCTATGTTTTTGCTCGCTCCCAGGCTAGCATGGAAGTAAAATAAACAAACGTATGTTACATCGACAGCTCTTCACTCTACCAGCAACACAACACCCCCAACATGTCGCAGTCTCTCGGGACACCACATTAAATAATAACAATAATAATTGATACACAGTCGCCACTACTCGCTAACAAGTCCCTAGGGTAGGTTTGTCCCTTTGAAATATTTAGCAACGCGATCATTTTGCAACCACACAATATGTTAGTACAGTATAGTGACAAAAATTATCTTCGTATAACAAATAGAAAAGAAATCAAAGATTTCATGCTAAAAAGTAAGTAGTATTGGTATTTTTTAAGGAAAGACGAACTTTAAAACAAAGAAGTAGATCTACCTTTAGCACAGTCTATAGTCTTATCCACATTTACCTAAAGGGATTTATACATTTGTCAATATCAGACGCATAAAATTCAACTGAGCCAGCTTTAACTGCACAGAAGCGGGTCTTGAAATCCAGTTAGAATTCGAAAAAATTAGACATGAGGGTGCAGTGCTTCGACCGAGGGTTGCGGAGAGCGGGGCGGGAGGGTATTGTAATCGCATTGGTACGCTCGGGTGCGCGCGCGCCTCCCGTGTAATCTCGTTGTCCTAATAGTCTTAAGGCGCACAAAGGGCTGATAAAACGCACCAATTTGACGCACCAAATGTCGTAACCGCAATTCTAGCAACGCTGTACTTTATTGCTTCAAATTGATGGCAAGTTTCTAATAAATTGTTATTAGTAGAGTTGCTCTTTTAAATAAGAATCTTTCGATTCTGTGCCAGTCGTTGTTTTACTCAAATCAGCCCTTTAACATTCAATCTGTTGCTGCCAGTATCTTGGGAACTTTTCCTCGATGTGGAGTGCTGTAAGTTTTAAGATAGTTCTTCTTCTGTGGTATCGAAGGTACAATTAAATCTAGACAGATAATAAATCTCTAGAAGGGTCGTGTCTGTACATTGAATATTTTTCCAAAAACATAATTGCAGCAGGCATTATTAACGATATAAAGATCAAAACGATTTTTTTTAGATTTTTGTCTGTCTGTCTATCTGTCTGTATGTTACCACATCACGCCAAAACTACTTAACCGATTTCGATGGGACTTTTTTAATTCAACTGTGTGTTATACCCGGGTTGCAACTTAGGATACCTAAAATTACGGTACCTGACTTAGGGGGTAGGCAGGAAATTAAAATTTGGCTGTTTCTTAACCGATTTTTATGACTATTTTTTATCCGACTGAGCATTATTTAAAATAATAGTTACGATACAAATAATCATGCCTCAAGACTTACGAGGTAGGTAGGAAATAGAATTTTGGCTGTTTTTAACCGATTTTCACGGAACTTTTTTTGTTTGACTGAGCATTACTTAAACTCAAATTAACGATACTAATAATGACGCCACCTGACTTAGGGGGTAGGCAGTAAATTTATTCTGATCGTTTTTAACCGATCTTAAAGTGACTTTTTATTTGACTGAGTTTTTTTAATTACTTGGTGTCCAGCCTAGGTTAGAAATGATCATGCAAACCATTCTAATATTAAGTAATTACCCCAGTTTGTATGGAAAAAACGCAGTGTCGAACAAATTCTGAACAAATTCTGCTCCTACGCGCGGAGTAGCGTTTTCAGTATGTTCGACACTGCATGTTTTCCATACAAACCGGGCGTACGAAGTCGCGGGAACAGCTAGTATATTATAAAAAATCATTTGACCACTACTCTCTGCTTTGTTGTAATTTATGGGTTGAAAATATTTCGCTCTACATTAAATAGGCAATAATACTTATTAATGTTTCGTCATCAGTCGCCCTTCTTTGCTAAATGTTTAGATAGGTTCCTATTCCAGCTAACTTTTGTTTTTCCAAGTTATCAAGTGCCAAGCTGAGCCAAACTCAGTGAGTGATAAACCAAAATCAGTACCAAGAAGAAACACCGCTCTTTTTACACCAAATTTCTGTCAATCAGCATTCGGCTGGCGTTCGCCAAATCAATAGGGCTGGACAAGCCTACGGCTGATTGTTAATTTGGGCTCCCTAGGTCCGGGGGCCGGGAGGTGGGGGCCTCGATCCCGGATCCCAACACCCTTACGATACCCCGGTACTCGCAAATATTTAAACAAGACAAACAGCTAAATACTGTTGTGTTACTAAGAAATTATTTGTATCGTATTGCAAATGCACATGTTGCAGATTCGGGTTGTAATTGGAAGTCTATACGGACTCTGTTGACAAAGAGCATGTCAGTTCAAATAATAATAAACATGAAAGTTAGTTAACCTATACAATATCTTTGAATCAAATATCAGCTTTTTGGTACTAATTTTATGATGTAAAATGTCCTCGTGATATCCAACTACTTATTGAAATAAATGAAAATCCTATTCGTTTAATTTATGACCCAATATGTTTTTTTTTCATTTTACTATCTTATCCATTAACTGAGCTACCGATACATGAAATAATCAAAGGTCCTTTATGCAGGCTTTTGTGAACAGAATATTAAATATTTACAAATAAATAATTGATATGGTTTGGTGGTCAAAACAAGTGATGACCCTACTTGATTATTATAAACCACAATAAAAAAAAATCTTCAATCTGTGCACCTGTTTTCAATTATTCATGTAATAGTTCGTCTATTGTCACATTTATTAATTAGGGACATGTTCAAGGGCAGATTACGATCTCTTTTTGTGGATCTGTGCGGCTGCGGCAGGTGAACTAGGTATTCAACTTGCATATCGGATAGAGGAGATAATTGCAGACACTCCAAATTATAGGCGACGTCGCAATTATGCTTCTATTCAAAAGAACGATAGCAAAAAGGGAGAGGGGAAGAAATCCGCTCACTTATTAGAATTGCAAATTTTTGCACAACTTTCCTACAAATCGATCCTTCCGGTCTAACGGGAGTATTTTCCGGGATTTCAAATATCAGTGAAAAATCCTTTCGGAGTGAAAAGTTGAATTAAAAGTGTAAGCGTTGAACCGGAAGAACCCCTCGGATATCGGCTGCGTTTTTGCGCTCGTGTCGCCGCGCTTCATGCATAACAAGTAAGGGACTTTTTTGAATATGGGTATTTTTGTGTTCGGAATAAGTAGGTATTCCATATAACTTTGTTCAAATATCGAAAGAGACATGGCATTTTTTATTTTACAGGTGGAGGGAAAAACAGTGCGGCTGTAAACAATGTTATGAGAATGCTTCGAAGCATGGAATGCTCATTGCAAGTTTTCCCGCGTACCATCCGGAGAGACTAATAGGATTTCGGTAAAGTTTGCATGCAAAATGAGGGCTTCCACTGAATTCAATATACAATATTGGTATCAGTGAGTGTATCAATTATATCCGAGTTATTGCTCAATACAGACCATCAAACCGCCGCATTGCTACTTAGCTTTTGTGAAACCTATAAAAACTCTATGTAAATATCGAATTAACTTGTCACTGGCCGATAATGTTAGAAACATTTGATGCAAATGCGTTTTACTTTTTATTTTAAATTATTTCTTATTTATTTAGTAAATTCTCGGTCAAATACGTTTTAGAACGTATTTTTGGCCGAAGTTAGGCCGAAATCAGCCATGAATCAAAAATAAATTGAATAAAAATCTTTTTAGATTTGCCTTTTTAAACAGAGGGCAGGAAAAAGTTTTCGTTACTTTCGGGAAACTTATTGTAGGTAAGTACCGTTGTTGTGTGAGTCCTACTGACAGTTCACTAGACTACAGGGGCAGATTATATTGCATTGGGCTCGATTTTAGATACCACGGGCTAAAACTGAAATTTAAATATATGTATCTTTCTAAATAACAAAATTGAAAAAGGACCCGCGATTTAAACTCTATGTAACTCTACACTTTGGTCAATAGATTTTGACGCGCTTTCACACGTTTTCCCAGTGTTTCTGTCAATTTTATCCGCCATATCATATAACGGTGGAGAAAAAATACAGATAACGCATAAAACCACCGACTATAAATCAAAAACCTGTCCTTTCCCAATGTTTTTAGTCTGAAAGTGACAAAAAGAATTGAATTTTAGTCTTAGCCGGCAAATCTAGAATCGAGCCCATTCTGTGCTAGTGCGCAGTATAGGTAAGAGTCATTGAGACAAGAGCGCTCGTTACATCTGCGACTACGCTCACGACTCGAGTGCCGGTAACTGCGACTAAGCCGCTCATTTTAGTCTTAGCGCTATTTTGGCACAATTAATGCCTAGCTTAGCATTGTAGGGCACATGTATATCAGTATTTTTTTTTAAACCTTAATAAATTTTACATGTTAAATGTACTTATACTATATAATGCTATAGTAATCAAAATTATAGTTATTATAAATAATAATGTATATTATTATATAGCTATTATTAAATTAGTCTACGTACTAGTTTGGGTTAGCACAGCATAGTAGTGAGATTATTTGTCAAACACCGGTATGGAATAATAAACTTTTGATAGTAGCATGTTTTTAAGTTTATTAACAAATGAGTTAAACGTTTTGTTATATAATTTCGGCCCTATTATGTTTAAGCATTTCCTAGACTTTACAAGCCGGGTTTGTGCCTTGTGGCAGGCGTAGGTCGTTTCTGCCTCTTGTGTTGTGGGTGTGAGAATCACCGAGCGTGGGGAACTGCTCAATATTACGACGCGTGTACTTAAATAATTCAAATATGTAAGCAGAAGGCAAAGTTAGTATTTTTTTGTTCGATGAACAGTTCCTTCGCTGGGTGATCCCACACTGCCCCCGAGAAGACACGAATGGCCCGCTTCTGAAGCTTGAAAACTCTGTCTCTATCTGCAGCGTTACCCCACAGGTCGATTGCATAAGTCATTAGAAAATTAAAATAACCATAGTATGCTATTTTCATATTGGCCTCACTTAATTGGGACGCAGACGGCCCAGTGCAAAACAGGCCGACGATGTGGAGACCCCAAGATAGTGCCGAGTCGATAGTTATCCCTAAGTACTTATCTTTATTTACTTGAGGAAAAACCTTGTCATTGCACACAATATTTAGATCACTCATCTTACTAGATCGTAATGCAAAGTGAATGATGTTAGTCTTGCCAACATTCAGGACAAACATTCACCGAAAACCATTCTGATATCTCATTCTCCACTTTATCGAGTTTAACTTTAAGTAATTTGAAGTCTTCAGCCGCAACTATGACGCAGCCATCGTTGGCAAACATTACGAACTCAGCGTCTGCGGAAGAGGTAATAAAATCATTCATTAGCAGTAAAAACAGATTATTCCCCATTTCTGGGGAACTGTGTAGTCGCTGAGTTGCGATATGTCTGACTTTACAGAGTGTTTTCATAGGTTGTTTACGAATTGGAAAGTGAATATTATAAAATGCCTTGATACTTGTTGTTAATTTTAACAGTGATATTCAAAATTAAGTGTTTTGTCGAACATGTCACATAGGAGAGCAACGATAATAATTAGAGTGTAATTTATAGGTAGGTCATTTAACGAGTTGGCTTATGACTCGGCAGTTTCCTTGACTGCTAAGTTTCCATGATTCGTCAGTTTCTTGGCTGACATTTTTTTCAGGCTGTACCAAACAGACAGATGCCTAAACTGACGAGTTAGGGAAGTTTCCCTAACTCTTTAGCTTCCAAGATTCGTCAGTTGACCAATTGAGAAATTACTTGAAACTGGCGAATCATGGAAACTCACCAGTCAAGGAAACTGGCGAGTTTTGTAAACTGATATAGTCAGTGAGTCGTAAGCCGGCTTCATTTAATACACGCTCAAAAGTTTATTTACAATATTTTTTCATCGGTATTCAATTCATGGCAGTAAAGCGATACTGACAACACGCGTTGAAAAAAGGTAGATCACGGACAATTTATACGTACGTTACGTGCGCAGCATAGAGGTGTGCAGATAATTCAGACAGGATGGGACTTTATACTGTATTAATCGGGTCCCTTTACATAGATGAGGCCCAGACTACTGTACCATAGCACACCATAGTGAGTGAAACGAGTGCGTGGCCACGCCCGGTCGTACCTGGGCAGCCAATGGGGAGCCAGTAAGGTAAGGGGTCCGTGCTTAGCGCCGCCTCATTCTCAGTAAAAACTTAGTTTATTCGATACTATCGCATCGAGCAGTCGCGCAGACGCAGCCACTTTTATACTACTTTGACACCACAGTGACCCCAAGAACAATTTTAAGTGCCTAGTTCAATGATAGTAAAATGATTTGACGGTTACGTGATAAGAACTGAAGTTTATTGATGATTCTGGTTTGTTTTCTAAAAAGCTGAAAAAGAAATCCAGCAAAGTGTTGGGGGTAAAGCTGGAAATGAAGGTAAACATTTATTTACTTCGTATTTGTATTTTATTGTCAGCACCTTTTTAATCAAGAAACCTGAATAAGAATATCTCAAGACGTGAAATAAACGTATATAACGTTTATTTCACGTCTTGAGATATTCTTTAAAATTACGATTAAATATATTTTATAATTTAAGCGTCATATATATAATTCTATTCATATAATGTTTTAGTTTGATATATTCTCCAATTTATGTGAAATAGCTATTTTAGGACCGGTGGCAGTGTCTTTTGTAAAGCTAAGTATGTGCAAATTGTGTAATTTCCATATACATACAACTGAGTTAATGGGCTTAATTCTAGATTTGCCGGCTAAAACTTAAATTGGAAAAGGACAGGAGATCTATTCTCCCCGGTTTTTGATTTATTTATAGTCTGTGGTTTTATGCGTTATACATATGTCTTTTGTTACCCACCCTTATATCATAATATGGCGGATACAATTGACAGAAATACTGAGAAAACGTGCAAAAGCGCGTCTAAATCTAGCGGACAAAGTGTAAAACCATTGAGTATAAATCGCCTGTCCTTTTTAATTTATTTTTTTACACACATTTTAATTTTAGTTTTAGGCGGTGATTTTAGTTGTGAATCGAGCCCAATATATCAAATAATCAATAATATTATCTATTATTTATCAAGTGATCTTTTACATACCTAAATACTTATGCCTAATAATTATATTTGTATGAGTCACGAAACGCGATTTTTTTTAATGTTTAATGTCAACCGCACTGCAAGAGGTTTTTTTTAAAATTGACAATTAATAACGCTAAACTTTAAAATTACGGTGGCTGAAGTAGATAGTTTTTACATCTATACCTACCAATTGTTACAATACTTGACAGGTAGATGCTTAAATCCCTACTAAATTAAGCTTAGCGTTTAAAAATCAGCCGCCGGCTTTCTAATAAGGACCTAACCCAACTTGGACAAGAAAATATAAAAAATAATTATATCTGTTGGTTTAAGTTGTGCATGTGAGTAATGTTTTTAAACTTATTGATCGTGCAAGACCTACACAAATTTTAATTGAATTTTTATATTTTATACAAATTAATAATTCAAATACATGTCAAAATATTATGCGAAATATCGGGATCAATAGGTATCTTTGTGTGAATACTTTTTTTAAGGTAAGTTAGTAACGTATTTCATTCAATTTATATTTCAAAATAATTTCCACACTGAATTATTATACGAGTATCATAGCACACCTAGCGGCTTTCAAACCGCAGTGTCACCCGCGTTTTAATGACTAAGCATCCCGTGGGAATAAAATATCTTCCGTCGGGAAAATGTAACCCACTTCTAGTTAGTGTTGTTAATTAGCTTTAAAGTGATAAAAAATATTTTTTAACCTCACTTCCCGTTGTAGTATAAATATTTAAAAGTGTCAGTGTCATAATTTTAGATAATTATAAGGATATCAAAAATGTTTCGTATGGTAGATAAATACTTATAATAATACCTAAACACATTTTGACAATGTGCAAATACGACATAAATTGATATAAAATGTACGTCCGAATAAACAAAATTTCATAAAGATCAAAATTTATTTAAATTACATACATTTTAGAATAGAAGAACAAGTATATATACTAGAATTGTAGATGTCATACAAATTGTATAATATAATAGATTTTTAAAATAAATAGGAAAGGAAAATATTAGAATACTTAACTAAGCTAAGAAAACTTACATGTTTATGGCATTCATAAAATGTCGGGTGCAGTTTTTTTTAGTGTTTTTAAGTGTTCATATTTTTTTTGTTATACATTGCAACATTTCCTTTTAAAGTTAGCTAGAATTTGTAAATAAAAGAGAACAAAAATAATTCGTAACAAAAATGAAAGAATTTTGCTATAGCAACAGAAAGTATTGCTATAGCAAAATGCTTTAATTTTCATTTACTCGTATTGTAGCCGTTAATTAGCTAGAGTAAAAGACATCAACGCGCTCCTACAGTTTGTTTATTTTAGAACCAAGTACGAAGAAGTTAGTTTAACAGTTGGATTATGCTGGTAAATGTTAAGACTTAGATAGGTGTGTTTGAAATCAAACTGATTGATCTTAGCTTCCCTACTACGGGTAGCACTCGGTATTAAGTGCTACATTAACACCTAATAGCAATCCTTTGAATGTTTGTTCTCCTAATCCTCAATCATGCTTCAACCACTACTGTTTGTAATGAAACTTGGCGCAAATACAGGTTGAGTCCTGGAATTGAGCATTGGGTACTTTAAACCGCGGGAAAATATTTTATTTTCAGGGGAACAATTATTTAGTCGATGGTGAAACCGGGGGCGGAAAGCTAATAATTAATATGAGCGGTATGAACTGTGTGTAGTGGTATCGAAGGGTAAGCAGCAAAGTGTCTTGTAGCAGCCATGTATCTTACGAGAACAACAAAACAGGGCCGGGCGTGTAATCCGTGAGTCGGTCGCGGTCGCGGTCCGCTCGCCGGTCGCGTTACTTCAAATCCGATTACGGGAGAATCGGGTGCTCGCGATAAATCGTCGCCGGCGTCGGCTGTCGTCGGCGGCGATTCGTTACGTTCCGATTTACCGAAAAACTTATTCGATATATCGAGAAATATGGCGGCGGCCGCTTTGGAGGCTAATATGTTATTTAAGGCGAGCGCGCCGGTGCGGAGCCCCGCGGCGCTGCCACCAGCTCAATGCTGATATTAATGATCGGAATGTATCACCGGGCTTCAAGGCCCGACTGGCAAATGTCTTCTTCGACGCTATATCGATCACTTGACGGGTTAAACCACCCCGATTAGCGTTCCTCTACGAGGCGATGGAATCACACATTCACGCCCGCTAGAGAAGATTGTATCACGGAAATGAAATCACTATATATAGGTATCTGTATTCGCACAAACGTGTAAGTATAATATTTTCTTGTCTGTTCATCAACAATTTTATCACAACTATTACTAAAATCATATCGCTCTACTTCACCTTAGGATATGTTGATTTGATGAGATGGGAACGGGAACCTCGCTACTGTAAACTACAAAAAAGAGGTGTAAAAAGAACAAAAGACGTCGTTGAGATGACAGGGGACGTTCAAGCGAGCAGGGCAAGGATTGGACTGTTTATTGAATAAACAAGGCGAGAGCTGGGCGGCGCGGGCGCAGCCAGGCCGCTTTGTACGCGATGACGAGACGCTTTCAGATAGGAATCAGAGTGACGTGTATTATAAGAGTCACTTTATAGATACCTACTTATTGAAATCGCCGTCTGATTTCGTTTTTTAATGTTCTATAGAATCACTTACTATTGTCTCATAAACTATCTGAAACTTATTTGGTAACAAATCATGCAAATCTTGAATCGTGCAATAGTCAATCATGATCAGTTTTTGCAGAGGAGAGTAAAGTCGCATAAATCTTGAAGATTTTTCTGTGATATACATATTTAAAAAGCTAATATTTTGGATTGATAAATTTGTGACGTAGGCATCTCTATATCTCATCTGTTTAGTTTTTAGGATAAACAATAACAAGTTATACAAAATCAGTTTAAAAACTATAATAACTTTTGGCGTAAAATAATTGGTACTTAACTTAGGCTAACCAATCGGACCTTACGCGCACGGGGTCAAGGTTCATGAAAAAACACTCTTAAGCATCTAGTGTAAAAAGTATCAGCCGGACTGCTATTAGTAAGGTTCACCTATTGCTGGCTCGTGTGCTAGTTCGGTTGTATTGGTCTACCCACGACATCTAAGCGGGTATTTACGTAGTGTATAATATCATTGATTGAATCGAGTGATCGGTTGGGTATCGCGCACACGACCTGCGCGGGCGCAGCTAGCGGCGCAGCGGCGGCGGCGTCGCGGCCATTGTGACTAGCTTATCGCGGCCATCTGCCCGACCGTATCGACTATCCAACTATCGACACATCATCGCGTGGAGGCGTACCATCTACCACCCAAGTGGCAGTCATAGTTCATGCCAATTATTTGAAGGAGTTACGTGTAACTATCATGATGATCATGTTGGCAATGTTAGTTATTGCTCATAATATTAAAGCCGCCAATACCATCAAACGTTGCAAAGTATAATGAAATATCCAGTCACACTTAACAAAAATAACTACGTAGAGTAAGTAACAGACAAATATTTTTTACATTGATTAGTCACATTTGAAAACCTGACAACTCTATTAACGACTGACATTGTTTTACGCCTCATCGTCAAGTATCTATTCTATACGCACTTTGGAGATTAATTTGACAAAAGCAGGGTTTTGTTTCTGGGCCGCAGGCTGCACGCTTTGAGCGGTGTTTAGACAGTGACAGATGGCCGCACCTCTCGCCTTGTAAACATTTAACACCTCTGTTTACAATCGCCGGAGAAACAGCACATCAGTCACTCCACCACCACACGTGTGGTTGATCGATCAATACAACACAACAATATGAGCTGGCATGATTAATATAGCCGTGGTCATTCCGTGCTCTATGGCCGATGGCCTAACGATCGCGTATAGGCTCCAGGAATCCAACCCTATTAATATTTCATATAACAGATGTGAGATGCCGTGACGAGCGCTCTCGATGACGACTATAGGCGTTTTATTCGGCGTGGCCTTTTGAAAAAAATATTTTGATTGTAAACACTTCATAGGAGCGCGTAGGTAAGTATATCCAACTTGAACGACGTGTGACTCTGGTATTTTGTCTATTAATATAGCTATTTCATTGGACGGAGGACTAAAAATGCTGTGTAAATATTGAAAAGTTCACGGCTGAAGTGTAGAGTCTTATGGAGGTTATTTCGATTTACCGCATTTGGTAGGATTTTATACGTGGCATGATAAATACTCAGTCCCTCATATTTAAACAACAATAACACGAAGCTCTTTGTGTGGGATGATTTAGCACCACCGGCCGACTGCGGCCTGGCGTGGTTCATGTCATAAGCGGCAGCGGTCAGCGGGCTAAAATCTCCTTGATAGTCCAACTACTTAACTACATATATTTTGGGTAAAATTTGTCATATTCGAATCACATAACATATTGTCAAGTTCATATCGTGATCAGTTTCTTATATAATAGTCATGTTGCGTGGGCGGTGTACCTACCAATTCATCGATGGAAATGAGTTTCTAATTATTGCGATTTTTTAACAGGTACAATGAATAAATCTTCTACCTAACGCTTATACCTTGGTACACGCAGTCGGCTCGCAAGTGCCTAGACTAAGAATTTTTAATAGCAGTTTAGTTAATACTGGGCATTATAGAGTGAGCCGACGACATGCAACACACGCGACTGCGCCTGCGCCTGCGCCGCTCGAGACATGCTTCACATGCCGCGACGATCGTATAAAATTAAGGATCGTTATCGCCGACTTAATTATTTTTTCGTATAAATAAATTACTCGACTGTTCCTCTTTTTCGTTTCTGCGCTCGAAAACCACGTGTGAAATTGAAGGCGGCGAGAAGAAAGTCAAATTTGTTTGACAACTCGTCAGTATGGTCGAGTGCCTTCTTTGTGGAAGGGTCCGGGTTCAAATACTGGTCGAGCAGATACTTGAAACTATAATGCGTCTAGTTAAGTATCGACAAAATATCGAAGGTTCGCTGCTTGGCGCTGGATTACTGTGGGAGGAAAGTTGCAAAAGAAGTGGCCTTTTGTGGATCTCGCCAAGCTTTTCTCATAGGAAAACCTGCGATACCGTAATGCCCGAGTTTAACCGCTAGAAAATAGATCCTCCACAATAAAAAGTAAAATATGTCCACATTACACTACATTAATACGAGTATATCTTATGTAGCGTAATGTTTAGTTAAAAGATTTATTGTGAAGGAACTTTAGTGTGATTTATTATATGTGTATTACCATAAACTAATGCTTATGTTTTTCGTTAACAAGTAGGTTTTATGCCTTATATTCTTCTTCTTATCGTGTCGATGGAACACGTAACTATCACAAAGTGCCTTATATTGACGGCTAGGCAACCCCAGCGCCCCCTATAGCTCCTCGATACAGATTTACGCTCGGATTCCTATTTAATATAAGTACATCGTTTTTCTAAAAAAGAATTAAATAAACCCCAAAAACTTTGACAAAGAACAAACCCCACTTACGTAGTTATCGGGACGTAAAAATGTATTCACATCACATATTTTCTCCCCTTTCCAAAAAATATTTAAGAAATAAAGAGAAAATAACTTATATCTCTTGCTGAACACTACTGTCTTTTATTCCATAAATTATTCTGTCTCTTAGTATTCTGTCAAAAGATAATTCAAAATTGCAATTCTGTGCAATTTTTCTAAGATCTGTGTAAAAGCATCGAAATTCTCGCCATCTTGTTGGACCCTCCTATTGAAATGGAACGTGTTAATGATCTCAATTGTTTTCGGTTTAAAATGATCTTCAAAGGCTTCTATTACTTCTTCTAATTTGTCCGCTTCATCCTCATATTCTTTTAATGTCCCATCTCCCTAGCCTTATCCCGTATCTCACGGGGCCGGCTTTCTAATCTAGGGGATTGAACGAGGGACTGGTTTTTACACAGAGCGACTGCCATCTGACCTCATACCTCATACTCTTTTAATGTATTGAAGTACAATTCTTGGGCGGATTGACCAATGCAGTTCAAGAAAATGGCCGCCTTTCTGGACTCAGTAACTCTGCTAAGACCTGCTGCTGACAAGAAAACCTTAAAACTCGCTTAAAAACGCTTCCACTGTGGATAAAGATCGTTTAAAACTTCAAGGTTAAGAGGAGCCGGCATCCGATACTCAATGCCCGCCATGATGATGTTTTCTTCTGTTTCACTGTCAGTGTCGGACATGAAAATTCTTTATTACAAATTGTTGGTTCTTATATGTTTAGTGGTCACGATTTTCTTCAATTAAAAGATTTATTATGAAGGAACTTTAGTGTGATTTATTATATTTGTATTACCATAAACTGATGCTTATCTTTTTAGTTATCAAGTAGGTAATATTGCTTACATTGACAGCTAGGCAACCCCAGCGCCCTATAGCTCCTTGATACAGATTTACGCTCGGATAACTATTTAATATAAGTTAGTGGTTTGGATACAGTCAAACCTACTATACTACATGTAGTTCTTTCATGCTGGACTGGGAGCGAGAGAGAAACATAGAATGTGCTAGTTGCATTTCCTCCTGGGCATGATGTAAAAACTAGCTAAGGGATCCGAGGGTTTCTGTATATTGCAATTTAGGCGATGGGCTGACAACCTGTCACTACAGAAATATACCTACAAATATATATTAAATAACCATCAAAACTTTGTCAGACGTGGCGTAACGACCTTTGTTTAGGTCGTTTATACTCTGCCTAACCCATTAGGGATAAAGTCATAATTATATGTATGTATGTATGGATGTAGTTATGTTATAAATATCAGATATTAAAAGCACAAATATATCAAAGCTCCCAGAGACTAACCGTCTCATGATTACTTTCATCACTTATTAACGGAGTTACATATGTACATTTTTCATTATTCATTTTATTGAGGTTCGAATAAGTCTGGGTATATTGCGCATGCGCGTGCTTACAAATGCCTTGCGCTATTGGGCACAATAGAAGGCATACATCATATGCTCGCCGCAGCATATTTAATGTGTTGGAACGTCGGAGTCCAATGCGACTAATACAAAACACGTAGGACTGTATTCAGCGAGAGCAAACGATCTATGTTTAACACAATTATAAGTGAATTCTAAAGAAAATCAAGTAGTAATTAAGTATAAAATATTTTGAAAGTAATTTTATCCATGCCTCATAAATTCAGAATTTATACAACGGTCCCTTCAGTAAAAATGTTTAATTGGTCTCAAAACTGATATGGATATACGTGGGACACTCAGAAAGATTTGCGACACTAAAAAATATTGTTCTACAGGTACATATATTTTTATTAAATCTTTTCAAAGTACTCTCCACCAGCCTCTATACAAAGATTCATGTGTCTGAACCAGTTTTCAAAACACTTTTTCCAGTCCGCCGTAGACACCTCGTTTACAGCCTGCTCGAACGCAGCCAGCGCATCTTCCGGCGATGAAAATATTATCCCCTTGAGCTGATTTTTTATTTTTGGAAATAAAAAGAAGTCACACGGTGCTAGATCAGGGCTGCAAGGAGGGTGACCCAGGAGTTTGACTGGTGTGCTGTCCAGGAAGTCCCTCGTTTTGAGCGCGGTGTGTGCAGGCGCATTGTCGTGGTGGAGCAGTAGTCCGCGGAGCCCTGTGTTTGGTCGCTTGTTGCTCACAACAGAAAAAAATTCTGGTAAACATTTGGTAGTATACCATTCGGCGTTAACGCTTCTTTGATCTCGTAAGGGAATTGAGGCCAAGTGGCCAGTCAAATTAAAAAAGCTGGCGATCAAAATCTTCCCCCCGCTTCGAGATCGCTTCACTTTGGTAGGCGTTGGTTCATTTTGAAACACCCAAACTGTCGACTGGCGCTTGGTTTCTGGATCGTATTGATAAATCCAGGACTCATCACCTGTTACGATGTCGTAAACACGCCGAGACGAGCCTGCTACAAATTTGTTCAACATATCACGGCACCATTCCACCCGGGCCTGCTTCTGAGCGTCGGTGAGGTAGTGCGGCACCCAGCGCGATACTATCCTCCTCACGCGAAGATGCCCTTGTAGAATCTCGTGAACGCTTCCCGATCCAATCTTTAATATGTGCTGAATCTCCTGATATGTAATTCGCCTATTAACTTGGATTAAATTTTTCACTGCTAGCACGTTTTCTTCCGTAATAGCCGTCAAAGGGCGACCGCTTCTTTCTTCATCCCCCAAGGTTGGTCGACCGCGCCTAAATTCGTTATACCAACGATACACGGTTGCCTTGGAGGGGCTTTCATCCATAAATGCCTTTTGAAGTCTATCGAACGAATCATCCGGTTTCAGGCGACGCTTGAAATCGTAAAAAATCATAGCTCTAAAATGTTCCCGGCGCAGATCCATTTTTCAGTAAGACACGATACTTTGAATTGGCTCGCAAAAAATGTGGAGGGAAATTTTGAAAATGGAACACACATATTTTTACTTACAAGTAATCATATTTTCAAAAAAGATTCTAACCGGCCAGTCTGCCATATATAAAAACTATTTATCGCAATACTTTCTGAGTGGCCTGGTATTTGACAGCCCGTTTTTGTTAAAATGTAAAATTTCTGTTACGTACTCAAAATTGCTGTTAGTTTTGAGATACATTAACCTTTTCGCCGCCAAGCAATACAGGTAAAAAATTGCAACCAGCGCCACACCAATTTTTAGGTAAAGAATTACTCAATAAAATGGAGATGTCCAACAGTTCATATCTATAGTAAATCTTTACATTTTAAACCAAGTTTTAATTAATCTAAAATCATTACTTTGCTTCCTAATTTTCAGTAATTCAAATTCAAAGGTCAAAACAATAATATATCATAGTGGTAGTAGTGGTGGTATAGTAAACAACACTTGGAATATTCAATAAGTTTATCTTTAGTTCAGTTTTCGAATTAGCACTGGCGCATCTCTATATCGCGTCTCTATACATCGCGTTGTCGGCTATAGACGACTGTGGCGTCGGTGGAATTTCAATTTTCTCAAACCGTTAGGACAAATAAGGATGTAATATAGAACAGGGATAAAAAATATGAAAATGAAATTCTTCAACTTTAGAACATCAAAGGATTTATTCTGGTACCTATTTTAATATTTCATTGCGACTTTTTTATTGATTAATTTTCTTTTATTTTTATTATTTTACTTATGTTGAATATTCATTAAAAGCCCGATGGTGCAGGGAGAGCCCGATGGTGCAGGGGATAGGGCCGCTGCCTCCTGAGCGGGAGGTCTTGGTTCGAATCCTACCACGTACCAATGTGTTTTTCGGTTTTCGAATTTCATATGTACGTTTATTCGGTGCTTTTTCCGTGCTTCGGAAGGCACGTTAAGCCGTTGGTCCCGGTTAATACCGTTTAATACCGTAGATATTAGTCGTTAAGCCATATTAGAGGCCAGTGCTAAGCATTGGCGGCTTGAAAACTCTGACCTAATCTAGGATTGGGTCTGGTTTCCCTTCTGGGTTGCGGAGGTCAGGTGGCAGTCGCTCTGTGTAAAAACCAGTACCCTCGTTCAATTCCCTAGATTAGGAAGCTGACCCCGTGAGATACGGGATAAGGTTAGGGAGATGATGTTGAATATTCATTAAAAACGACGAACTATCAATGGTCAAGCATTTATCGCTGTGCACGAGTCGGCGAAACCGGTTTGTCTATACTCAATCAAACAAAGAAAAAAAATGCTAATTCTTAGCATATTCCTGCAAATCGATGTTCAAATATACAGATAGTATAATCCGTATAGATATTGTAGACGTATCGATGTTTCATATTTGAACTAGCCAGGATCAACACTTCCAGTCGTGTAGGGCTGACTGTGGCGTATGCGAATGGTACTTCTGCAGGTTCAAAAAGTAATCAGTATATTTCTTATTTTATACTACAAAACAAATAAATATCTAAGCGCAAAAGTTTTTAAATCAAAGTAGTAGGTACAAAAAATGCAATACGCGAAAAAAAAAATTTACAGTTTCAAAATGCTGGTTTATTAATATAAACTTTTTAACTACATTTTGTCGGCTGTAGCCGACCGTGGCGCTGACGGCAAGTCGCGCGTTGTCGGCTATACCCGACTGTGGCGGTGAAAAGGTTAATGTGACATTTAAAGAACATCTGTAGTACAAGTTAAGATTTTCCGTTTCCTTACACTTTACTACATAATATTTATTTGCTATTCATAAGTCTCTTTCAAGCCTGCTGAAAAGTATCTCTGTGGTATTTTATAAAATCGATTTGTGAATTGTGATATGATTAGTGTGCTATTAGAATGAGCCCCGCTCGCAGTGTTCTCGGTTGAAGTCGGTAAAAGTGGTAAGGTAATGTCATTGAGAGAGCTGGAGGTGTAATCCCCGCGTAAGTGCTCATTTCTAAGGGATTAACCGGGCCCTCTGCCCATTTATCAATTTGTTACCTTTTATCGGCCGATGGGCGCTAAAAAAAGTAATATCTAGATATATCGTGCATTTAAAGTAATCTTCAATGCATTCTATAGAATAGAAGGTCTTTGAATGTGAATTGGAGGATATTAAAATTTAAATCCTAGAATTAGATTGAGAAATTGTCGCCAAAAGGTTGATTTGCATGTTATACTTTTTT
Organism: Scrobipalpa costella; assembly: GCA_949820665.1. Lineage (NCBI taxonomy): Eukaryota > Metazoa > Arthropoda > Insecta > Lepidoptera > Gelechiidae > Scrobipalpa > Scrobipalpa costella. The sequence goes on along the minus strand of OX463295.1, from coordinate 14,028,657 downwards.
AAACTGCCGAAAAGGCGAAGCGGCGCGGTGCGGCGCGGCGTGTGAAACGCAAACTTGCTTTACAAGGTGTCACCGCCGCCTGACATCTATATTACAACCTGCCAGCTGCCGCGACGTCATACCTACACTACGTCAATCAAAAATCCACTCTAACTGAATTAAATAAGGTTTCATTCAGCATTGGCCCAGTTATGTTGTTTGCCTGCCTGCGCAAGATTCACTTGTGTCAATTGTTTCAGTGTTCAGTGAAGCCGCTTGACACAGCTCCCTTTGAACGCCGTGTAATGTGCAAACAGACATACATACACACCTTATGTAAATATGATTCAGTATGTAGTTTAAAACAATGCTATTTTTAGATGAAATTATCTATGACCAAGATATATGACTACAAACGGATGCCAAGATGCTTTATTGGATTGTTTTTATTGCATAATTTATTTTTAATTCTAACACTTAGAAGTACATACCTACAAGAACATAATAAGAGAAAATTATAATTTATATGAATTAATATATCGGGACTTTGGCGTTAGGCCTGATGTTACTTTGGTGTGTCGTGGTAGGATATAGGCTTGTAGCAGGTTTAGAGCAATAGAACCACGAAGATAACTTGATAAATCTGTATTATAAGTCTTCACAATAAGGCGGCAAGGAATCTCTTCCTTGACAGATGAAACGTGACGTCACACGTTAGGGTGCATTCATAAATACAATAATATAGTGGCCAAATCGCCAAACCACCCCCGTAGTAGAAAATAACCCATTCCAAAAAAAAAACTTCCACTAATAAAACCTCACGTCACATAGTAACATTTATAACATGGCGCTAAATAGTTGCTGTATTTTCTCTTGAAGGGGTCACCATTATCGGGACCTTGGCGTTAGGCCTGATGTTACCATGGTGTGTAGTGGTAGGATGTAGGCTTGTAGAAGGTGTAGAGCAATAGAAACACGTAGATTATTTGATAAATCTCTATCATAAGTCTTCACAATAAAGCGGCAAGTATTCTCTTCCTTGACAGATCAAACGTGACGTCACACGTTAGGGTGCGTTCGTAAAGAATGATACGTTCATATATATAATAATATAGTGGCCAAATCGCCACAAATTATTTTGCGTGGAGTTCATGCGATGTCAAATGAATAAAAGATAGTACCTTCCTACAGGTCAAATAGAACTTCAATAAAAAATGGCGTAAAGGTAACCGAGCATTACAGAGCATTATAAAAGTAATTATAGTATTAGTACCTTTGGTTTCATTCAAGTCACGTATGCTTCGTTCGAGTACATGCTTAAGATTCACGAACGCTGAGTCTAACTCTTGGACGAGATGTCTATTTGTCCAAGGTCTAATTGCGTTGGGTAGGGACTGGTAGGAACTTACTATTTGAACTGGTCACCTAGTCTAGTGTCAACTGTACTACTTGTACAACTGATTTTATCTCCTTTCTCTAATGTCCTTGATTGAGTGCTCCAGAGTGCTCCTATTGGTCCCACTTTTTGAATATTGCATAGATAATTAAAAAGTAGAAACGACTTCTCATTTTTAAACCTATCTACTTCAACGTTTTTAACCTTTCTTGATCATTGAATAAAGATAGAGTAGTTAAGATATGCTTTGCATCAATTCCAGTATAAATTTAATATACATTGCTGTTGCACCAATCTTATTTGATTTAGGTGCTCTGCTCGAGATACGCAGTAATGTATGCTAAATCAGACTCCGATTCACGGCACGTAATAAGCGCTAAGTTCGATCAGTGTTACTTTTTTACACGGCTATGATAGTCACAGTCGGCGGCCCATCGGTGTGACCTATTGACGGGAAGGCTCAACAAAGGCGTTGTTTGTAAGTGTTTGGGTAGACAATGGTCGGGCTGATGGGCTGGCAGTATCAATAGCCATGCAGCCGGCAGGTGTGGGCAGCGCGCGGGCACGGGCCGCCGCACGCTGCACGCCGCCCGCTGGGCAGCGGACGTCTGCACACATCTCCGAAACACTCAGCTGGGACGACGCTATCGATAGTTCATAAACACTCTAATCAGAACATGGTAGCTATACTAAACGTCAATACGTTCCGTCCCTGTCCGTTTCTGAACGTCATAAAACAGATGTTATAGTATGGTCATCCCCATTACCTAATATTTCGGTCTGAACATCTCAGCTCCACTCGGCTGGGACGACTATCGATACTTCATAACACACACTCTAATCAGAACGTGGTACCTCTGTCTGTCCGTGAATCTGAATGACAATTTCGATTTCCGAAATACACCATGAATGTTTCAGTGTCTGTGGCTTATAATTAGTCTTAGCCCTACTCGGCTGGGGTGATGCTTTCAATACGTACTCTTTCACACTCCATCAAAACATATAAGCTCTACCACTAACTAAGTAGTACTATTATTATACCAGCAGCCACTAATATAATAATAATATAATAAGGTGTTTAGAATCACGGGTTTTTAGAGCAATACAGAACCGTGATTCTAAACATCTTATAAATAACCAATTTCGATTGGTCTAGGGTGGGAAAAATCTATCGATACTTAGATAACTGTAATCAGAACACACCTACCTACGAATTTAGATACTTATTCGTTGAGGTATATCGGCTGTAAGAATAATTATGAATAAATAGAAATACTTATTTCAGTTTTCCTTCAAAAAATAATCAAAGAAAAATAAATTATGTTTTATTGCAGTATACGTAATTTAAAAGTAACACATTTCAAATGATGAATGTAATGTTCGAAACATTGATTCTATCTGCGCAGCATCTAGATCAATAAATCCAGAAATTTACTAAGTATGCTATAAAGTACTTTCTATGTCAAAAATGTAATCTTACTTCTGTTTATAATCTGTTTAATTACATCGATCAAGAGAGCACGTCTCTACGTATCGCATCATTGGTATTGATAGTATTAAAAGGAGTTAACACCTGCTTCGGACACGAAACCAAAGCGCATTAAAAACTTTTTTTGTTTTTTTGTTTACCGCGAATTCTTTTGAGTCTTGTAGGTAGGTATTTTAACGGATGTCATCGAGGTTTAGGTACCTCTCTTACAAATAAGGCTAAATAAACATTTCTAGATTGTAACTTTAAAAACGAAGTTATTAGTTTATCTCTTATGAAAAACAGATTCATTATGAAAAGAAGATTTCCTTCCATGCTGGACTGGGAGAGATAGAAAAACATAAAATGTTCCAGCTGCCCTTCCTCCCGGGCATGCTGTAGAAGTCAGCAAAAGGGACTCGAGGGTTACAGTGTATCGTAATTTAGGCGATGGGCTCTCAACCTGTCACTATAGCAATACACTTTTCAATCTAAAATTGCCCTCAATTTTTGTCAGACTTGGCGAAACCGCCTTTTACGAGGCGTTTATCGCTCTGCCTACCCCGTAAGGGATAAAGGCGTAATTTTATGTATGTATGTATGTAAAAACAGATTGATACAGCCCCAGGATTCTATGTAGGTAATAAAATAAAGTTTATAGGTACATTCACTGATAAGTGCTTATACACAGGTTTCAATAAGGCATCTCATGTGCATCTCATCTACAAATACGCTATATATAACATTGAAACTGTAAGCAATTTCCTGTCACTGCTAACAACGCAAACAAATCGAATTCATCGCTTCGGGGCTTTATTCATAACCCACAGAATTATTAACACAACTTTTAATTAGTTTAAAAATTTTGTTTGAAAATGCTATGAATATTAAAAGGGGCTCGCCGACCGTTTAATTTACTACTTTCCACCCATTCGGACGGTATTGAATCGCCGTCAGACGAGTCAGCGTAATTAAACCCGAAAACAGAACTAGTCTCGTATTAATATTGAGAAACAACTGGCGCCTTCGGCTGTTTGGTGAGGGAAAAAACTCGAAATTTATACATCAATAAGAGTTTGTTGGGCATTGGGCATTATCGTAAAATGTGAATAGTATTTAATAGTTGGCATAGACAGGGCCGCTCCTATTAACCGGTGAGTTATATGACAGTTGTAATGTGCCGGTCGGTCCAGGCTAGGCGCAGGCGCAGCTCGGGTGTCTGTTGCCGCCTTGCCGCCGCGAGCCGCGCCGGATCAACACCAATCACCACATCACTCAAGTTTCTAACATTTCTGCAATATTTTATAACTCTTATTTTAACGACAGCTATGCGCAAACACAATATGGTTGGCTGAGGTCACTATCTTAATTATTTATGAAGAAGAAATATTAGGGGCATTTCACGAACATGCATTGATTTTAATATTTTTAATACTTCCACGCAATGTAGACATATTTTGTTAGTGTTTAATTGAAAATATCTAAAAAGCATTCTTTTCAAAACTTCTTTCAGCTATGTATAATAAACTTAAGTTGGTGCCATCATAGAGTGTTGTGTGGGACATTAGTTGCTATTTTAGTGGAATAATCATGTCCTTTTGTTTGACAACTTATTGGAGCAACACACAGGCGTCTCTTACTGCGCGGAAGGTTGCACTCAACACGCTGTCAATGCTTTTTGCATTGCTTACTGGCAGACGTAGAGTACCTCGCTACGCACGCGTAGCGAGTAAGGTGATGCATGCGTGTTGTAGACAGTGCAAAAACATTGACAGCGTGTTGAGCGCAACCTTAAGGGTACTTAGCAGTATCTACTGTTGTAAACCTTCTTTGACCATCGATTGCTTGCTTTCTGTCATGTTGTCAAAGTGTTGTTCTCTAAATAAAAGCCTAGTAAAAACATTCCATTTTTTCTAAAATTCTTAATTTGTGCTAATATATTGTGAAAAAGCAAAAGTTCGAGCCTGAACGGCAATATCTACAGTCTACACACATATTTAATTTGCGACTCCCCCTTAAAATGATCTAGGTACTACTGTGAAGGTATGTGTGTTGTACCTTGCTTCATTTGACAAAACCAGTCAGTCAGTCTATGGTTTAACAGATAATAAATTTATAGACTTGACATTTCCTTTTCCCCGGGAAAATCCATTTGAATGCGTGGAAATTCTCGGGGTACCGGGAAAACTACTTACTTACAATGTAAAAATGTACTTACAAAATCTTTTAAATTATCCTAGCTAAGTATTAAATACCGAATAGATAGATAGATAGAACATTTATTTGCACAATACAACTACAAAATTACACAAAAAATCATACAGTAAAACATGAGGAATTGAGGACACATATATGGTATAGGTGTGTACTGCAGAAATCAGGCTACAGCTCTGCGTAATTTTTGCTCACTAGGAGCAAACACTGATTTTCAGCTGTTACCTGTGTGGTGGATCCGAGTGCAATGAAAAATTAATTATAATAGACCAAAAGTGTTTATGAGTAATTAGTCTAACGTTAAATTATGTTAGTAATAGATTAGTAAATAGATAAAAGAAACATATAAACCGAATAGTTTCATACCGTCAGATGAGTATAAAGGTTTTCTTATCATATCCCGTAAACTATAGTCATTAATTCTTTTAACATTGTAAAATTTACTACTTCTACTGTTACTATAGTTACTTCTACTGGCTCAAGTTGTATTTGTTTTGAGAATAAACTAAAAAAAAAAAACAGCCTAAACTTAGAAACTCGGTTAAACGTCAAAATAAGGTGATAGTCGTTTATGGGATGGGTTTTGTTTCCAATATGCAATAAATAGGGCAATAACAAGGTGCGCGCGCGCCGCCGCCGCGGGGGGCGGGAGGGAGGCTGCAACATGGCGTCTAATTGTTTGTAATTAGCGCTCTACGCTCTCCACCCGGACGGAACATTCCCATTTACCCTAATTGAATAAGAAAAGATTGTTTTTAATATTTTAATTAAATTGATGTAAAAAACGGACCTTATTTAAAGTAATAAGTATGTATATGCAAAAAAATTTTTTTTTTCATTTTCGCTCAGTTTAAAGTAAAACAAAATAATATATAGGGAGTAAAAAATATCTGGTTAAATTGTAGGGTGTGAACCTGCCCATGTTTCTGAACAACTTTCCTCAAGAGACATAGGTCGAAATATGAAAAATATGGCCCTTCCATACAAATAATGTCAACGTCTCGAGTCTTTTTGTATTTGTATGGGAGATCCATTATTTATTTTTTTCTACTTACGGTTATTGGGAAAAGTTGTTCAGTTTCGTGGAATAGGTTCACACCCTAAAGTTTGGCCAGCTATTATTTTACTCTCGGTATAAAATCATTACCAAAACAGGCCTAAAAAACGTCCAGCAGTTTAAAATAATAAATAATATTTTTTGAAAAATGCACTCTGGTGTAAGATCCTAGTTAGAGTTTATAATATGTTGCAGTGAACTAGGTAGTGTAACGTCATATGTTTATGTAACACTATAAAAGATCTTTGAATCAAATATCTACACATATTTATATTATATTTTATAGTCACTACAGCAATATACCTACAAATCTATCTTAAATAACCCTCAAAACTTTGTCAGACGTGGCGGAATGACCTTTGTTTAGGTCGTTTGCTCTCTGCCTACCCCAATAGGGATAAAGGCGTGATTATATGTATGTATGTATATTTGATTCAAAGATCTTTTATAGCGTTACATATAAATATATGACATTACACTAGTTAACTACAACATATTGAATTTTAAGATTCCGTAGCCATTGTGTGGAACAATCTCCTAACATGAGTGAGAGTCATACGGAGTACATAACGGAACCAACTTATATCTCTTTTTAAAAATATTTTGTCAATAAGTTCCGGCCGTTGTTAGGTATAGGTTAGGATTGAATATTGATGGTGAAAGCAGGAATAACCCGATATCAGGCGCTTGTTTTCCCGCTCCCATGTTTATGAACTGTTTATTACTTAATATGTTTTCATAGTCGGACAGTATTGAGAGGTCTTCTTTAAAAAAATAACATAACAAGATGAGATTTGATGCCGACAGAGGATTGTTACGATCATTATTAAACGTTGCTTGTGGGAAACCTTTTTCTGAATTTCTGTGCCAGTTTTGTTTTTACATAAATAGTCGTAATATTGAAATTTTTAAATTATGGCCAGTTCTAGGTGACTGTTTTTTGTGTTTTGATAGAGTGTGATCGGGTGATGATCATTTATATGTAAATTTTTTAGTGTCACATTATTAGTACTTATGAATCATCGAATAATTAGCAAGATAGTCAATCTTTAACTGCCTCCGTGGTCCAGCGCTCTAAGCCGTGGGCTCACGACCCGCGGTCCCGGGTTCAATTCACGGCGGGGAACAATGGCTTTGTGGACATTGCAGGCTGGTCAACTGATTGTCCGAAAAATAAGAATGATCCATGCTGTCGGATGGGCATGTCCTACACCTGATTTCTCTCTGGTCGTGTCAGTCAACCTGTCTCATCGAAATAAGGGATTGAAGAAACAGAGAATGCATATGTGTGTTGCGCAAACAAATGGGCACTAAAAACTAGTTCTGCGCAGTTGGCCTATCTCTGAGAGATTGGTGGCCATCATCGAATATCTATGGTAGAATTATTATCAATCTTTAACACAGTATTGCTCTTATCCGCTTCAGTGAATTTGGTTCTCGATCTGTGTTGAAGTGCCAAAACACACTTTCAATCCATGCTGGACTGGAAGAGAGAAACATAGAATGTGCCGGCTGCATTTCCTCCCGAACTTGCTATAATAATAACAGCTAAGAGATCGAGGGTTTCAGTCAATTGCAATTTAGGCGATGATTTGTTAACCGATCACTATAGCAATATACATAATAAATCACCTATAATAATAACCTTTAAAATGTGTCAGGTGGCGGAGCGATCTTTGTTTAGGTCGTTTTTGCTCGTGTATCCCATTAGAGATAAAGGCGTGATTTTATGTACGTATGTATGTATATTGTATATATTGTAACCAAAAATACCAAAATATATGACTATCCTTAGTATTCTCTGGAAAAGATACGTTTTGAAAGAGATATAAGAGTTCATTTGTGTACTTTACGATCAATCGGGCAATAAAGACAATTTCAGCGAGAACTTTAAATTAAAAATATATCAATTTAAACAATTACAAATTTAAGGAATCTAAAAGTACACGACTCTATCAGTATTGTTAGCATGTCCAAAACACTGCTTAGAAAGTATTTTTTTATATAAAATTTAGTAACCCTGTCAAGATTACTAAATTGTAAACAGCAAGTTTATCCAGTTGATACAAAATTGCGTTTTCATTAAAAGTTGCTGTTTTGACCGGAACTCATGGACTAGGTGACGTCTCTGAGCAAACATCGTGTAGCGGCTAGCGGCACCGGCGGCACCTGGGGCGCCCCGAGGGGGAGAGGGTGTCAAACTGAGGGGCGTCGGGAGGGGGGCACGCCCCGCCCAGCCCCGCCCCTGCCACTGCCGCATCGCCGCCGCACCGCATCAACGCTACTGCGTCTACTTTCACAACCATATTTATTAGGGTTCCGTAAAGTACTGGAAACTAAATAAAATAAACAACCCTTAACGTTTCGATGTGTCTACCGTCCGGCTGCGTGTCTGTACGCTTCACCAAAACTCTCTTTTTTTAAGTATCTATCATCTTCCTCTAACGTTAATCATTCTTATTTAACGTACCTATTCAGCATCTTGAACTACTAAAGTATTCGAGTTGTAGTTGATCAAATTCAGGGTCCTCTTTATCTTTTGGCATCCGTCTCTATCACGATATTTATTTTAATATTTGTTTTTCTTTATTTGTCTTTTCAAACCAACCATTACACATCTAAAAATTGCGTTTTAACAAACAGTAGTTTGTTTTTTATCTAAAACGTAAAGAAGCAGCTTCCAGATTGTCCCCATGATAAGATTTGTGTTTGCATAAGTACCAACATTCCGTGATCGCTGTCGTATTCAGTGATGGATGGTGGTTGTGACCCCCATCACCGTGAAAAAACTCGAGAGCGATACTTGAATGGTGTGAAACTCTGTCCTTTATCCTGCGGCCGTCTCCCGCTGCGCCATTCTTGCAGACGCTTTGTGCGCCCACCAGATAACTCCGAGATACTGCTCACATCGCTGACGTACACACATCATTTATTCACAATGATTTTTTTGCCACCTAGTTGATTTTTATAATAACATCACGCATGATTGTGGATAATCGATGAAAAAAGTTCGACTAAATCGATATAGCCAGGTTCTATCTTAGTGGAAACGAAAAATATAATATTTATCCGTGCGCATTATTCAAAGTTTTTGACAGTGAATTGTTGAGGCAAATATTTTGAATAAATCGCCTCCAATTTCCTCGTGATTTCATCCGCTCTGCCAAAAAATCGTACCCTCTTTGTGAATACAAAACGGCGAGCGGAGAAGATTTGCAAGTCTCCGGCTCAGTCTTGCATCTGTATGATAGAGTATGGTAATGTTGTTTTATGTTTCGGGTTTATATTTTTATTTGACTGATTTATAAACTCACAAGAAGACGAGATACAATCTATCTACAATGTGATACAGTTGCTTATAAAGCTAAAGATTGTTATGAGTCGATTAATTTTGATATCACAAAGCATAGCTACGGATACCTGCTGGTATCGCTGAGCTCTGAACATCATTGCTCACACATTGAATGGAGCGCGCGCGCCGAAGATATTTTTCTAAAGCACCCACCCACTAAACTTAATCTTCTAAAAACATTTATCATGTTCAGCCGATAAAAATGCCATTGAGATCAGCCGTACACAATGAGATACAAGCTCTCGGTACCCGATATGAGGCCGAAAGTCAATTATATTCAAATATAAATCGGATTTGCAAACGTAAGCTCGTGACAATAGCGTAGGCAGGCGCCGTGATGCCACCTTTGCGTTTGGTGGATAATGGTCAGAAGCTGGGACAAAGTAGGACAATACCGGGACACGGTGGGACAAAGGCGGAGGTGGCGGGACGGTTTGTGGGACAATGCGGACAAGCGGTGGCGCTCACGCCAGTCAATCTCACCCGTGTCTGATCGCCCTATAATGCGGTTATTTTAGTAGCGGATTATGAAGTCACTGTGCGAAATTATTGTTTGTGTTATGTTGAATTGTAGACTCTATCTAAAATCATTTAACGAAACTTTGTAATCTGTTTGAATGCTTAATAAATGTAAATGATCGTAACCGGACAAAATGTTGACATGTATAAGTATGACAGAACATTGATGTAGATATTTGACAAGAATTTTAAAACAATTTATGTTATCATACAATCAATCATGCACGACATAATCATGCATTACAGTTCAAAACAGTGAAGTAGTGTCAGATACAATATGAATACTATTCCTATCAGTCTATCTCTATTAAATTGTTCCAATTAAATTCTTCTTTGCAGAAAGATCCTGTGCCAATGCATAAACCATGCTTTTTTCGTATTAAATATCGAACCCATAATCGCATATCGAGAAGCGTTCTGCGTCACGCCCGTCAAATGACTCCACAATCCACAATGCTTGCTTCACCGCGGCCTGCCCCGGCAATGTGGCTCTATTCAGCATTCACCCGCGATCAACCCAACCGTTGCTGATTCCTTTGTCAACCTTTATTGGATATCAATGATGTCGAAAATAGACACTCCATAATGTATCATTTTCAATCTTTTTTGTATTGACACCGACAGGCATTGCAAAATCTTTGCGTGTTCCGTGATTGGTTTTGATAGTTGACTTCCTTACTGTAATTTTGCGTGATGTTGCTTCAACATATGAATGTTACCCGAGGTATTTTGATTGTTCTCATAAAAGGTAAATTATAAGGTATATTGCTTACGACTTAAATTAAGTCCTTAAGTGAGTACTTATTTTACTACGCATTTTAACAATTTTACCTCTTCGTGCAGCGCACATTACGCATACCTATCCCAGGCCATAAAAAGGGTAAATTACATTTGCATAATTTAGAGTTAAAGGCAGAACAAACAAACCCTCCTTAATGGCGCGTTAAATGGCATCATACAACGTCATTATACTCGAGTAGCTCGTCCGTTTCGGGTTGAGCAGAAAAACTGTCATAAAAAGATATCAGTCAGCTGAAGTCGCGTTTGTAACAATGCGGCCACCAGGGCTCTATTATACGCCGTTGTCAATGGACCCTTAAGAAATTTGTTACGAAGATTTTGATAGGTGGCAACTGCTTTTGTGGCGGGAACATCGGGAGCGTCAGTCAGGGGAGACATTACATATGTGTGGTTATTATTTATCGGCATTGTGGTCGCGGGAGCTCCCGGCCGGGGCTCCAGGGCTCCGGGGGCTATCGGCGCCGGTGACGGGTGCAACGTGTTTATTGCTCACAAAACGCTTGTGAATTTGTTTTGGGGTTTGGAGCGTTGCTAAACGCTGCAATGTTGTTCGCCATTGTTTGCTATTATTCAGTCGGCCGGGTGTTGCTCCCGCCACTCGATAAGTCAATAACTGCCAATATTATTGCTGCTTCACGTGATCATTGAAGCATTTTGAAATTAATAATAATTGGAATGAGGTATTAGAAGCGAATGAAAGGAATTAGTTGGATGGCAAGGAAAACAAATGAAGAGGTACTGAGAATGCTAAAGGAGGAGCGAAATATACTGACGACAGTAGAGAACCGAATAGGACTAATGATAGGCCACGTGATACGACATGACTTATTTTTAAACAACGTCATAGAAGGGAAATTAGAAGGCAAAAGAGGAAGGGGAAGACCTTTGACAAAATTAAATAGAAGGTGAATATCAAGTCGTATCAGGAAGTGATATCGTTAGCAGAAGACAGGGCGATTATTCCACCGACAAGTGCCCAGCACTTAAATTAAAGAAGAAGAAGAATGTAGAGATCGCAGAGATTGGCCGTTTCGTGTTTGTCAGTCCGCGGAATAGTGGTTTTTCGACGCTCATTTCTTCTTTTCGGGGATTATGCGTTTTTTAATTGTCAATCCACGAAATGACTCCTTTTTCCGACCAATGAGCGCTTTTGGGGATAGTGCGTATCATATACAAAAAACACATGGTGTAGAGAGAGCCCGATGGTGTAGTGGATAGGGCCGCTGCCACCTGTGCAGGAGGTCGTGGTTCGAATCCCACCAATTTGTTTTGCGGTTTTCGAATTTCATATGTACGTTTATTCGGTGCTTTTTCCGTGCTTCGGAAGGCGCGTTAAGCCGTTTGTCCCGGTTAATAGTTTAATACCGTATATATTAGCCGTTAAGTCATATCAGAGGCCAGTGCTAAGTATTGGTGCCTTGAAAACTCTGACCTAATTCTAGGATTGATTCTGGTTTCCCTTCTGGGTTGCGGAGGTCAGATGGCAGTCGCTCTGTGTAACCCTTGTTCAATCACCTAGGATAGAAAACTGATCCCGTGAGATACGGGATAAGGCTAGGGAGATGTATATACAATAAACACAACTTTATATTTGGACGTCGAGTATTTATCTGTACCTACAGCAGAATGCACTCTCAAGACAGTTTACCAGCTGAAGATTCTAAAACTACATTCCGATTTTAGTCTCAAAAAGACTTACAAATTCAGTATACGGGCTGCGTTTGATCATAGCACCGCATCCAAATCACAGTGAATCAAAGGATGTTTTATTTATGCAAGGGATGTATTTGATTACGCTCGTCGCGCCCTCTCTACAATCAAATAAACTTCACACAATGGCCTCGCACGCACATGTTGTGCAATCGTAACAAACTTTGACAAACACTAATAAACTAATCTTTCCCAATAAACCCCGTGTACAACTGTAATTCTGTTATGGGATTATAAACTTGTTTATTGTTTAAATGCAAACGCCTGATATTGCGCTTGGCATTTCGAATAACAAGGATTTATTTTTTATTTTTGTGAACATGGTAAATGCTCCAAGTATTTATTTCTCTTCTTTTCTCTCACATTTATCATTCCATTATGAAACAAAGTAACACGTACGTAAAAAGTAATGATTTTACCAACGTAACTTTATCATTTGATGTTATTCTAATTATTAGATTGTACTAAACACATTATCTTAAATAACCCTCAAAACTTTGTCAGACGTGGCGGAACGATCTTTGTTTAGGTCGTTTACGCTCTTTTTACTCCATTAGGCATAAAGGCGTGTTTATATGTATGTAGATTTAACTTCCATACTGGACTGGGAGAGAAAGAAAAACATAGAATGTTCTAGTTGCCCTTCCTCCCGGGCATGCTGTATAAGTCAGCAAAAGGGATTCGAGGGTTACAGTGTATTGTAATTTAGGCGATGGGCTGACAACCTGTCACTACAGCAATACACATTACAATCTAAAATTGCCCCCAATTTATGTCAGACGTGGCGAAAGCGCCTTTTAGGAGGCGTTTTACGCTCTGCCTACCCCGTAAGGGATAAAGGCGTGATTTTATGTATGTATGTATGTAGATTTATTTTCTGGCAAGTATAATTTTACTTTACCGATCAATTCAGTAGACATGCAAATCGTTGTAACACAAATTAGATGTAAGACAATGTAAGAAACCCGTAAACTGTCATATGTCATAATGTAAATAGGTACTAAAGAAATAAATCTCTTGATGTTTAATGTCAAATGTATTGGCTTCTCGCATAAACCTCTCTTAGGTTTTAGATAAGCGTATTGGTATAAATAGGACTTACTGTTATTAAAACTTTCTAAATAAAGGATTTAAAAAAAAGATTAGGTATATTTATTTAGGTAGATTGATATGGTTTTCCTGTTTTTTTTATTTGATATTCTTGAAATATACCAACCGTAAGCAAGTAAATTACTCTCAATAAGTCTTTATAACAATACGTGGAGGTTATGCGATTTTCCTGCTGTGAAAAGTAGTATTATTATATAAATTTCGAAATATCTCTTTCATCTATTGACTTTACCTTGACGCATAGCAATTAGGAAGCGGCGAGGCAGTGGTGAGGCGGAGGCGAGGCAGAGGCGGCCAAGCGCCTTTTGTCACTTTTGACAGATTTTCTATAGAAAAGCTGTCAATCAAATTGACAAGCAGCGAGGCGGCGACGCGGCGGAGGCGAGGAGGCGATGCGGTGGAGGCGAGGCGGAGGTGAGGCGGCGACGAAGCGGCGCATAAGGCATGTTTAGACGTATTTTTATTACTAGAACATAGTGCTAAAATATATGTTTACTGCACCAAAGTCTGAAATGACTAAATTGCAAAATCTTATTATTTTATAGATATCGCATCTTTAAATTAGCAAAAGTTGGTATTCAATAAAAAAATGCTGCAATTGGTAAATTTACTTCTTCTACTTAGCGTGTCGACGGACATGTTAGGGGCCCAGAATCCTTTAACGTAAAATTTGCATATACCAGGCCACTCAGAAAGTATTGCGATAAATAGTTTTTATATATGGCAGACTGGCCGGTTAGAATCTTCTTTGAAAATATGATTACTTGTAAGTAAGAGTATGTGTGTTCCATTTTCAAAATTTCCCTCCACATTTTTTGCGAGCCAATTCAAAGTATCGTGTCTTACTGAAAAATGGATCTGCGCCGGGAACATTTTAGAGCTATGATTTTTTACGATTTCAAGTGTCGCCTGAAACCGGATGAATCGTTCGATAGACTTCAAATGGCATTTATGGATGAAAGCCCCTCCAAGGCAACCGTGTATCGTTGGTATAATGAATTTAGGCGCGGTCGACCAACCTTGGGGGATGAAGAAAGAAGCGGTCGCCCTTTGACGGCTATTACGGAAGAAAACGTGCTAGCAGTGAAAAATTTAATCCAAGATAATAGGCGAATTACATATCAGGAGATTCAGCACATATTAAAGATTGGATCGGGAAGCGTTCACGAGATTCTACATGGGCATCTTCGCGTGAGTAGGATAGTATCGCGCTGGGTGCCGCACTACCTCACCGACGCTCAGAAGCAGGCCCGGGTGGAATGGTGCCGTGATATGCTGAACAAATTTGAAGCAGGCTCGTCTCGGCGTGTTTACGACATCGTAGCAGGTACAAGGTGCAATACGATCCAGAAACCAAGCGCCAGTCGACAGTTTGGGTGTTTCAAAATGAACCAACGCCTACCAAAGTGAAGCGATCTCGAAGCGGGGGGAAGATTTTGATCGCCAGCTTTTTTAATTTGACTGGCCACTTGGCCTCAATTCCCTTACGAGCTCAAAGAAGCATTAACGCCGAATGTATACTACCAAATGTTTACCAGAAGTTTTTTCTGTTGTGAGCAACAAGCGACCAAACACAGGGCTCCGCGGACTACTGCTCCACCACGACAATGCGCGTGCACACACCGCGCTCAAAACGAGGGACTTCCTGGACAGTACACCAGTCAAACTCCTGGATCACCCTCCTTACAGCCCTGATCTAGCACCGTGTGACTTCTTTTTATTTCCAAAAATAAAAAATCTGCTCAAGGGGATACAATTTTCGTCGCCGGAAGATGCGCTGGCTGCGTTTGAGCAGGCTGTAAACGAGGTGTCTACGGCGGACTGGAAAAAGTGTTTTGAAAACTGGTTCAGACGCATGAATCTTTGTATAGAGGCTGGTGGAGAGTACTTTGAAAAGATTTAATAAAAATATATGTACCTGTAGAACAATTTTTTTTAGTGTCGCAAATCTTTCTGAGTGTCCCACGTATATATACGTAGTTGAAGGGTGTTCTTCCATGCTGGACTGGGAGAGAGAGAGAAACATAGAATGTGCCAGCTGCATTTCCTCCCGGGCACATGCTGTAAAAATCAGCTAACGAATCTGAGGGTTTCAGTACATTGAAATTTAGGCGATGGGCTGACAACCTGTCACTACAGCAAAATACCTAAAAGTCTATCTTAAACAACCCTCAAAACTTTGTCAGACGTGACGGAACGACCTATGTTCAGATAATTTACGCTCCGCCTACCCCATTTGGGATAAAGGCGTGATTACATGTATGAAGGAAAAAATACAGTTTGGGTCCCAGGACACGATCTTCATTTCGGATGACAGCTGTCAAAATTAAAACGGTCATATGTCGAAAACTACTCGTTCTAGAATAATGATAGTTCTTGACGAAATCTACATTTCTGATGACATTTTCATTTTTGACAGCTGTCATCCAAAATGCAGATATCGTCAAGACCTATCATTTGTCCCTACATACTAGTAGTCTAGGATCGATAGTTTCGACTATATGGTTGTTTTAACTTTGAAACCTGTCATCTGTAATGAAATTCATATCAAGATGTATAATTTTTCCACTTGAAAAAAGATAATCACTGGTAATCATGAATATATGTATGTTTAAAGATATATTTTGCCCAGCAGTGGGATGATATAGGCTAAATAAGATAAGTGTTTTCTCTGTACCGTGGCTTTGGCAGAATTCAATTCTAGTACCAAACGGCCAAATGTCAAATTTATACTAAATATTGATCTCAATCTTGAGATCGCTTTATAAGTACGAGCCTAAGTATCTACTTGCATAAGCAAGTAAGAGTTCTCCAAATTATGAATGTGTGTAAACAAATATTTTGCTTCTTGTGAAATGACAGCGCCTCGCCTCCGCCGCACCGCCGCCTCGCCTCCGCCGCACCGCCGCCTCGCCTTTTGCTATTTGCCATGCACCAAGTGGCAAAATACAAAGAGAGCCAAAGAAAAATAATGGAATTTATATTAAAATGTTATCCAAGTTCTGGACTTATATTTTTCTGACAACAGCTTCAAATATGTCGATCCTATGAAAACCTCGTCTCCCTCTACTGACTTTTACAAGATTTGTAATTTGCGGTTTTTATGAGAACTCCATGACTGACATGATGTTCGGCGCCAGCGTATCTTTTACGATCACAGACATATTTTATAGTTATTTTTTAACTAAAGATCATTTTGTGTTTAATGGTAAGATTGTAAGAAGCTTGTAGTTACAAAAAAATTGTTAAAAAAAAGTTAATTTGATTGGTAAACTAATGCACTCTATTAAAATCACGATTTTCAGGATGCATTGTTAGACAAAGGGAACTAAAAAAATATGGTGTTTTAATATAGCAGCTAGTCAAAAAGCACTGAGCTGCTTAAAAATCATACCGACGAAATAGAGAACTTTCCGTACAAAATGCGATGAGGGTTTTTGGAAATTATCTGATCGTGTAAACTAGTTTTTAAGTTATCTACGTTATTGCAAATTTGCATCTTCGCACTCCTCTCTCAATCTTGCGATTCCAAATTTGTTTTGGATGAATTTATATGGGATTTGTGTTGTTGCAGACGGAGCACCGCACTTGCTGCGCGTGCGGCGAGCCGATCGCGGACCGTTTCCTGCTGGAGGTGGGCGGCGGCGCGTGGCACACCGGCTGTCTGCGCTGCTGCGTCTGCGCAGTGCAGCTGGACAGACATCCCTCCTGCTTCCTGCGCGACAGACAGGTCTACTGCAAGCAGGATTATGCCAAGTGAGTGTCATGTGATAGTCACAACTGGACTTCTTGGCCGGCAGGGCACATTTTTTTGGTTTAAATATGTTAATCGGGCAGTATTATATCGATAACTTTTGGAAAAATTCAGCTCACACCTAGAGCGCTGCACGTTAGTAATTATAGCAAAAAGTATACTAACTATTAGCCAAAAGAGAATTCATATATGCGAACCAAGTTCAAGGTTTTCCGAAAGTCAGGTAGCCGGACGTGCTACCAAGAATTTGCAACTGGATCCCATTCATTTCTCGTGACCCATCACGCCTCTCTCTGCCACGGCTGCAGGCTGCAGGAGTCTGCCAACTGGGTCACGCGAATACTCCACACATTAAAACTTGTTGCACTTTAATATTGTTTCTTTAATATTATTTAACATGCAGTAAACGTGAGCTTTTATTGCTTTTCTCATAATACTTTATTCAATTATACGTTTAAAAGACAAATGTTTTCTGTTTATTACGTGTGCATTTTAGAAAGAGAAACAACCATCCATGATTTAAAATAATAACTGCATCATCTTACATATCGAATAATTGATTTGTTCTTTCAATCCGCATGAAGCTCAAAAATATTAATTTCAAACTCGGTTTCGTCTTAATAGATTGCGTTGATGTCTTTTGTATGGGAGTGCTGTGCTTCGAGTTACGTCCAATTAGAAACGCGAGATGTGAGGTCCGATCGTTTTCCTCAATTGATGCCAATAGTTATTTTAAGCGTTCATGTCTTATTATATTTTTTTTTTTATAAACTTGCGGGTTCACGATACTTACATACAAAATCGTTTAGTCGGTACGCACGTTAATTCCTTTACAATACACTGCCTACGTCCAATTAACCTTCGACGTATTAGAAATGTCCATAGTCATCATACTCCAAGTCATCCGTGAAGCCGAAATAGCCGATCAAAATAAAAATAAGTTGAGACATTGGGCACTCGTTCGAGGCGTGGTGGGTTCGCCGCGGTAGGGTTATAGGAGGAATGCGAAGTAGAATGCTAGCGCTGGCTGGCTGGCTGGGAGGGCGGTCCAGTGTGCAGATGACCTGCGACCCCGCGCTGTGTGGCGGCCGTGATGATGCACTATCGACAGCCGCGCCGACGTCTGCGTCGGTCGGCCTTTTGTGTACACAGATATGCGTGCGGGGATATTTGGAATCGATACCACTCCATATACATGACGTGTACTCAGCGCTATTTATAAACATCACGAGGCTGCGCTCGCGCAAGCAACCCGCGCCGCCCCGCAGCCTGCCCGCGCCCGCGCTCTCCATCGTAGACGTTTAACTTCGTTTATACTTGAGCGTTAAAATTTTATTATGGTTCTTAATGGCATTAAATACATCATATAAAACATTTGATGCGCATGTGATAACTGAACATTAATGCAACGAAATGCCTATGATTATTCCAGCCAGAATGATCGCATGTTAAATGATACAACTAATATCTTCATTACAGTAGTGTATCCGTATTATGGCCGCATCTGATTTGCATATCCATATCTCTAATAGGGAAATAACCCTCGGTAACAGGTGCGTGAGAACTTATTTCTTACGCGTCAAAATAGAAAAAGGAGGCCGACGTCCCGAAGAGTGGTTTTATTGAAAATCCCTCCGTCGAGTACGGAACAACAAAGCGGGCACGGAGAATGTGTGCCGGGTAAAAAATACACGCCATGCCGTGACTTGCAACAACGACGTTTTCATTTGTCATTTATTTTGATTGTGATAACTGGGTGCGACGTGAAACCATATATTTTAATCGGAACAGCGATATGGTATGCGAGCCGTGACGTGACGGGATCACGGGAGGCTGCGGACCGCCGCGCGCCGCCGGGCCCTCCGCGTTGGCACACTCCTTCCGTCCGCGTGCTAAATGCGGCGTCAGTACTACAATCTTGCCAAAATGCCTAATATCTCTATACAAAAATCTTGACTACTACCGCCAATACTTAGGGCCGTATTTATAAAGCTATCTCAAGATTGAGAGCAATATATGGATTTGTCAGGTAATTTTGTACCCAAAATGACATTTCTGATACGAAATCAAACTAGCTGTCATTCTCAAGTACTGATTATAAATACGGGCCTAATAAACGGGAAACTAACACAAAGTAAATTGTACCGTTTCAACTATCACTCAAAACTACTTCAACTTGGAAATAAAATATATTTTATTCCTACATGCCTATATCAAAAATAAATAATATAAATGATTACAATGATATAAGGTCACGGCGCGTCAAGCTTTTGAGCAAAAACTGTCCGACACTCGAACGTTCGAGCATCCACATCCTTGACATTAATAATAATAATTGAAGTCTGAGATGATGCCAATGAGTACATGCCGATAGCTATTATGTAGGTATTTCTGTTTTGGTCATATCTACGACAGGTCTTTCTAGGTTATCCATCTTGGAAAATACCCAGGAAATAACCTTACATCGGTATCAAATAGGACATACACAAAGTCACGCCTTTATCCCCTTACGGGGTAGGCAAAGCGTAAACCAGGTATTTTCGCCAGGTGTGACAAATAGGTGACAGGTTCTTTTCGCCTTTACTAGATTCCCTTTGCTGACTTCTAAGTATCTGCAGGTAACGTTGTATTGTGTTTTATGATTATTAAAAAATCAAAGTTACTAATATTTTATTCTTACGCAGCGAAGTCAATAACGTTGCCAATTCAAAAAGTAAATGATTGGAGGTTCGTTAAATGTGAGCAACGTCACAGTTTAAATAATATTTGTATTTGAAACGAGCATAACGAGCAGTGTTGCCAGGTACGTAAATCGGCGGTCGCCGGCGGCAACAATCGTAATTGCTTTTGTTGATATATCATCCGTTCATTGTTTATTTAGCGCTCCTTTTTATCTGGTAGCCGCGGCCGAGGTGTCCCACTTTGTTTTATTCCCTTTTGTGTTTAACAGGACGTTTAAGTGTTGCCAGCCGTTATCTTTAGCCTCACCGCCTATAGGCACAAGTGTAAGACGGATTCTCAACGCACGTAGTTATGATTTAGTTTCAATTTAGAAACTGATTAGAGAACTGTTTAATCAGGTTGTTGAAAGTTTCTAAGTGGAATCCATTATCGATAAGCGTTATCTGGATCGCCTTCACATAATGCTTTCAAGACGGTATCCGAAAGGTGCATATCAGTGCGTTTCCTCGGTCGGCGGTGCGGTGCGACGGTGCGCAGGCGCAGCGCAGGCGCGGTCTCACGCGATGTCGTCGCCCACACCGCTGCCGCTGCAAATGCGCGCGCCATGTCTTATGTAAATGCACCATGTCGCCTCTGAGTTTAATTAATCTCTAGTCGCATAAATAAACTCGATGCAGATCGATATACTCGGAATATTAAACAATGGGAAAGGGATGCGAACACTGTCGCAATCATAAGTTGCAAGTTGCAGTGATTGCTCATTGTATGACTGCTAACGAAGTATAGCCTACTTCAAATAATTTCGTTTGCCTCGTCACGTGCAAATTTTGTGAGCAGATTTTCGAACTGACAATAAAATATATTCTTTTTTTTCGAAATTTTTGGTATAGGTACATCGTTTCCTATAAATGTTTGTTTTAAATTGGCTATGGTTTTTGGACTTATTCATTACAAATAATAAACAACCTTTGACATAATATTTGAATTGATGTCATATTTCTTTTACTTCGAAAACTATCATCGGACTCTAGTACAAATTTTATAAGCAAATGAGAAATAAATCAAAATATGACTAAAATAATTAATTTTGTGTCACAAACCCATTATAGCGGCACTTTATCATCGGTGTTTACAAAAATGATGTTAGGTGTTCATATTACATCGGCATTGTAGTTAGGCCGGCCACATCTCTCTTCCCGTCGCCTAGGGCTACTAACAGTGCTTCGAAATTGGTAAAACAAACCATCGTATAATATTCCAATGAATCTCTTATTGGAGTTGTATCTAAAACAAATAACTTAAATCATGTCGTCCAGTGAATGGACGGGCTGAATGGGTATTAAAATGGGGGGAGTGGTGGGGCGAGACAGGGGAAAGCAATCAACGAGTAAGAATTTACGACGACGCCCGCAGCAGTTTGCGATGAGCGCACGCAGCCGATATTGTCAAACGCCTTCGGGACGCCGGCGTTTGGTACCTAGGCAGTAACATTCATCCTCCGGCTGGACCTCAAATCAACGCCAACAAGCTCTGTAAGCACGTTGTAGAAGTGTCGTCGGAGTGTCGAAATAGGCCGAGCTGGCAAAATGGACTAATAGGCTCGCTTCTAGATTTTCCGGCTAAAACTGAAATAAAATCTATTTGTCACTATCAGACTAAAACATTGGAAAAGGACAGCTGAGATCTATTCTCTCCGGTTTTTGATTTATAGTCGGTGGTTTTATGCGTTATCTGTCATTTTTATCCGCCGTCATATGAAATACTGGGGAAACGTACAAAAGCGCGTCAAAATCTAGCGGACAAAGTGTAAAACCATAGAGTATAAATCGCCTGTCCTTTTACATTTTATTATTTTGAAAGTGACATGAGACATGATATTTTAGTTTTAGCCGGTTGAATCTGGAATCAAGCCCAATTACTTCACGATCAACACGATCTAGATCCAATGACCACATTACAGAAAGTTGCTACGTTAATGCCACAGATAATAAGTAAAGCGAAATCAATGTAGGCCACCCTAAGCCCGCATGAATAGTCAACACCTCCAACTGTTTATCGGACAGGGGTACGCAACATCTTCATTATGGTCAAGTGTTAAAACTTGTTAATCTGTCACTTGGTTAATTAATATGCGAGAGCCGCTGTTAATTGAATCAGCCGGCGACAAAATGTTAATAAGTGTTGATATCGGACGAGAGGTGGCGCTCTGTTTACCACTAGCACGCTTTGAAATGCAAATAGTGTGTTTGAAACATTGGTCCGGATAACGCCGATAACAACTGCCCGGACTAAATTATATTCGTAAAACACGCGATTTTGCACTTACGCTATCAGTGTTTAGATTCACACGATTGCTCTAAAATTATCTGAGGCTCTATTTCTAAAATTTGCAAGTCGAGGCTTGTATTACTATCGTTGGGTTGATGAACTCGTACACCTTTCGAATCAAGATAATTTTATCATGTTAAAATATTAGAACGTTGAAGTATCATAGTTCCTTGCAAACGTACGAAAAGGATCTGTGCCCGTGTGTTCCTTCATGCAGCAGGTATGGAATAGTCTCCATCTTTTCGTTTGACCATGGAGAAACACAATTTCGAGTGTGGACTTCTAAAAAATTGTGCGACCACGTTCTTGTATATCAGTAACCGTTCAGATTACGAATAAAAGTCACACGAGGAAAATACAAACCCTACACAGAAAAGGTCACTACTTTTTTAAAATGTAAGATCAACGGTTTCCTAATAAAACTCATTTTAATATTATTACTTGTTTAGTACAGGGAATGAGATAAAATACTTACACAGTTTAAATCTGCATTTGAATGTCTTTATAATTAAATTGTAAAAACAAGTGGATTACGAAATTTAAAATATATTCAGTAGAAACAACCTACCGGTTTCTTCGCAGTGACTTTTGGTTTTCTCTACATAACTAAAGGCATTCGGAATTTCTTTTTAAGTTGATACGCAAAGTAAGATAAAACATCAGAACAACAACTTGATGGGTATATTTACTTACACAGGTACCTTAATTACGCTAAATGATTACATAATGTTTTATGATGAGATCGTAAACAAAAATAGTAAATGCAGTTAACTATTAATTTCAGTTTAGGAGCATATATTCGCGTCAGTAATTCCAATCGTATCTATTATTCTTCACGCAAAGACTGTAGTAACTTTCCTGAAGTTATGGCTTGTCTGGTTATTTGATAGGTATCATAGCGCTGGGAATTACGGAACACGGAGTCAATAAACTAACAATTTATTGTGTTATATGCGAATAGTTTAATTGCATTTAATCTAGGAAATGAACAAACTCCGGCGCAGGCGCAGGTGGCACGCAAGGTGTCCGGCTCGTCGTTGTGACTGCGCGCCGCTTGTTTATGAATCATTACAAAACCCATAAAAGTATTATACTTGCAGTTGAAGTGACCGCGGGAGTTATAAACTCACCGCAATAAGTGCAATCGTGTAAATAATATTTCAATTAATATTCACAATAACAACAAAGTAATTTGGAAAAGTGCCCACAGAGCATGCGAGCCTCCGTTCGCAAATGTAATCGTTATTTATCGAATGCGTCTCCATTTTTTCTAGGGCAACATTCACAGCCTTTGAAGCGATGCGAAAGAAATTAACATTTTATGAGCTCGGCGAATTGAACTTAATTGGAGTTTCTTTATTGGTTATGCTATTGCGAAATTTATTCTACGACTAATATCAATTAAGTACAGAAATGTTATTTATGACATTGCCCACAGTAATTATTGTACACGCAACCGTTTGTAGACTCTACATTTTCAATTTCAAATAAAATTATATTCCGTTTCTTCCGCACCTAGAATCTTTTGAACAAAGATTGCATGCTGTAATCAGAGGTGTATAAATTGTGATCCGATTTGAGCGGTTCCTCGTTGGCAGGTCGTTCGGCGCGAAGTGCTCCAAATGCTGCCGGGGTATCTCCTCATCGGACTGGGTGCGCAAGGCTCGCGAGCAGGTCTACCACCTGGCTTGCTTCGCGTGCGACGCGTGCGGCCGCCAGCTCTCCACCGGCGAGCAGTTCGCGCTGCATGAAGACCGGGTGCTCTGCAAGCCACACTACCTTGAAACCCTGGACGGGGGCTCCATCTCATCAGACGGTGAATTCTATTTTCATTTTGTGCCTTACTTTTCACCCCACGGCAAAATAAATTTCTAGTAGGAATAAGGTATTATACCGCGGTAATAAGCAGCCAGTCCTGCCCAATTTCTTTAAAATCGGCTTAGACTCAAAAAGGTATAAACAGAGTTAGTATGATATATATGCTAGTAGACACTATTACTTCGATTGACCTGGGAATATTAAAATAATAAATACGATGTACAAAATGTACCCAAAGTTGGTGACTCGTGTGTTGTCGGGTATTATAATAAACCTCTTACTCTAACATGGTTCGGAATCAAAGACGACTACCGAGCACTAAAAAAGCGTAATTAAAATTACCTATACTTAATCTTACCTGTTCAATA
Organism: Scrobipalpa costella; assembly: GCA_949820665.1. Taxonomy (NCBI): domain Eukaryota; kingdom Metazoa; phylum Arthropoda; class Insecta; order Lepidoptera; family Gelechiidae; genus Scrobipalpa; species Scrobipalpa costella. The sequence goes on along the minus strand of OX463295.1, from coordinate 14,004,101 downwards.
TATTTTGTAGAGTCCATCTCTTTACACTGAAACTAATCCTAACTTTAACTTTTTATAAATAATATACATATATTGTAGTATCGCAACACCGAAAAGCGATTAATGAACTGATATTATTACCGCAGATGGCTGCGATTCAGAGGGCTACCACAAGAGCAAAGCGAAGAGGGTCCGAACAACCTTCACAGAGGAACAGCTGCAGGTCCTCCAGGCCAACTTCCAGCTGGACTCCAACCCCGACGGGCAGGACCTGGAGAGGATCGCGCAGGTCACGGGCCTCAGCAAGAGGGTAACGCAAGTCTGGTTCCAGAACAGTCGAGCCAGACAGAAGAAGCACCAGCACACGGGGAAAGGGAAGCAGAATCAACGTTAGTATCGTGTACGACATGTGCCTTTATTTAGATACTATTGTTGGTCTAAATAACACTTTAATCTAGCTTAGTTCTAACCATGTGCTTAGCGAATAGCCTCATCATCATCATGGCGAATCATTGACTCGCATGGCGAATGATTTTGGTCTCTGGTGTTTTTTTAATTTAATTTTGCTGCTAAAACTGTACGTATACAATAACATGTTGAGATAGTGTGCATATTGTCTGCAGTGATGTCCCGGGACTCGGATCCGGTGGGGTTTGGGCGGCCAATCAACATCCACCTCACGTACTCCTTCCAGAACAAGCCTCCTTTTGTGCCAATAGGTAAATATCTTCAAGAATATTTCCAGACTTACGTTGTGTTTGCTTTAACAGCAATTGAATTGTCTTTATAAAATTATTACACAAACGTACCTCATCAAAATACACATCTTTAAAATTATTACACAACTGTACCTCCTCATATACTTACTTACTTTATAAAACATCTTTGGTCCAATATCAGTCAAATATTTACATGAGATAAAAAATTATGACGTCTACATCAACCATAAAAATATTTAATTGACGTTTATTTAAACCAAAATAAAATATTGAGAATTTATATTAAATTGGCCTCCGCGGCCAACGGCTTTGAGCCACTGAGCTACCGAAGTAAATTAGTCAATTCATTGGAATATTATTGTCTTCCACAGATGGAACTTCGTTCACGGATTCTTCGATGGATGAACTATCCGAAGATTCTTCTATCCACTGTATGCAGAGTGAAGTCTAATTAAACTCCGTATTTACATTTTAAGGGACGCACAAAGGATACATGAGAAGAACGAGCAATTGTGTGAATAGAAAAAGATTTATCGAAGTATAAGGTGTAAAAAATTAACAGACCAAACATTAGTGCAAAAACCCACCCAAAACTCTAAACGACTTTCCCCAAGAGAACAAATAAAAAGAATGTGGCTCCTATACACGACTTAAGCCAGCAGCTTACCATTCAAATTGTATGGCAGGGCCAAATTCTTTTTCTATTTACTTATATATTCCTTGTGGTTCAGGTTCATGCCATATTTGGTCAGTTCATTTTATTACATATCGGTTTCATTTAGTTCAAGTTTAACTGAACTTTACAGGAAGGAACTTAAAGTACTTAACTATTATAGAAAATATCGTTAAGCTCTTCTAAAATATTTATTGTAAAAAGTTGTATTTATTTATTTATTTCTAGTAACTGTGATACGTTTGCTATCTTCTATAATTTGCTTTTTATTTCATACTAATATATTATAGTGCCAAAATGTAGAAATTAATATATCATTTAGATTAATTTGATGGAATTTTATGTTAAAGGTGTTTCCTGAACAGTAAATAAGCCATTTTCTTCTTGAAATATTTGTCTTAAAAATAACTACCAAAACCTACTGCGTTCATACTAACATATCATTAAGAAAATAGTAATTCTAGTGCCAAATCTTGTAACTGTAGCAATGTATCAGTTTAAACTTTATAATTAGATAATTTATAAGATTCAAATACGTCTTTTTATAACTTGTCCTATACCTAATGTATTTAATTCTGTCAGTCTCCCAATAAGGTTGTATTTGATTAGTATTGTAAATAAAAAACTTGCATAATTTGCTAAATTATTGTATATTTCGTAGACATTTTAACAGCCTATTTATAAAAGTAAAATAGTTTAAGTTACTCTAGCATTTCATCTCGTCATTTTTATTGTATTGTAATCAGGTACCTACTCGGTAGGTTTGCCAGTTAATTCTGTACAAAAAATAAAAATATATTATGTTAGTAATAAAGTTTTTTATTTCCTATCTGGAGTACATTATTGTTATAAACATAAAAATACACGATCACACTCATAGCACAGAATATATAATAGTACTACATACTCATAGCCCCCACTAGGATTCCCTGTATCGGGGTGCCATGGACATATACAGAAACAATCACAAAGAACACCCAGGCCCAGAATCAGACATTTAAATTAATCATTCAAATGCACAAGGAAAATGTTTATTGTTATTTCATAATAATAATATGACAAAATATAATTTACTGACACCTGAACGAACTATACGGTACGTGGATTAGACAAACTACCTAAGTGATTGCTTAATCGATTCGAATTGGTATTTTTTATCTGCAAAGGTTTTAAGTACACGTAATTGTCTAATATTCGTTCCAATTAGGCATGCGACTTTAAACTAATGAAGAAAAGAATACTCTTATGACGATTTATAATTACCTATTATTTTAATTCTAATTCGCAAATTTACAAGCTCGACAATATGTTATTCCGGAAAGCTTGAATATAAAAAACAAATATCTCACTTTTAAATTGTATATTTTTTATTTTAAATTCCTAAATATTAAAGGTGGTTGCCTTGTCCCGTCTCGATGGGTAGCCCTATGTCTTTAAATATAATTAACTAGTTATTAAAGCAATATTCGTTGCACTAACTACTACATATACTCTTTGAATAGTATACTTACAATATTTTTCCGAGCGTCCTCAGACGTTTTAATTTATTGTTGTGTTTTAATAAGAACTAGCAACCTGCCCCGGCTTCGCACGGAAATTATCAGTGTTTCTCTACTATATTATGCATGTATTATACATATATACCTTTATCTTGAATTACTCCATCCATTAAAAGAAACCGCATTAAAATCCGTTGCGTAGTTTTAAAGATTTATGCATACATAGGGAACGGAAACTGCACCGAATAAACGTAAATATGAAATTCGAAAACCGAAAAACACTGTGGTATGTGGTGGGATTCGAACCACGACCACCCCGCTCTGGAGGCAACGGCCCATCCACTACCCCATCGGGCTAAAAGATAAACTGCTAATAGAAAACTTTGTATTCTCTCATACAAAATAACTTAGTAGTTCCTAGTGGATTACACAATTCGTAAGTGGTTCTATATCGTTACTGAAATATTCCCTAAGCTATGACAATTATAATATACACTATGTGTATAATTCCAACATACTAGTTCCAACTGCCTCCATGGTCCAGTCGTCTGAGCCATGGGCGGGGGACATTGGATTTGTCTTGTTGTTTCTAGTTTGCTAAGGACATTGCAGGCTTGATCGTCCGAAAGGTAGGTCCGGCGGATAGGCATGTAAATTGGCGGTGCTGCGCCTGATTTCTCCCTGGTCGTGTCAGTGAATTGAATAAAGAGTACACTTTTGTATTTCGCAAACACCAGAGAGTGTACTTGTTGGGCAATAAAAACTAGTCCCGCGCAGTTGGACGGGAGGACAATTACTAGTACCAATATGAAATAGGTCACTACTGACAATCTTAATAGCGGTAAAATAACCATGTTTATCTTAGTTCCTATTTGTACACTAAAAGCGTAGCTTAGCTAATTATTTTATTTATTACCTAGACAAAAATCTTCCAGCTAGTCTAACTTGTCCATAGCGTTGAGCAGTAGCTCCATCTCTTGGTGTACATTGTGTAACAAGTCCTTCATCTGCCGAGGGGAGTCCAGGATGTCGATGCTCTGTGTGTATGGGTTGTACCGGACCGCGAAGTCGCGAGGGATTGTCTGCGCGAATTTACTGTAATATTGAAACATTCTCTTTAGGATCTAGCAGGTAGCATCATTCCGGGGTGGCTACCTAATCTAGGGGATGGAACGAATTAAATGGTTATTACACAGAGCGACTGCCATCTAGCATAGGCAGCATTTTGACCCTTGCCAAACACGTAGACAACCAAGTCAAATCATTTTAATCAATGGACAACTAAACTTATTTGCACAACCAAATAAATTTAATTCTATTGTCAAGCCCAAAGCTACTTCTACGAAGAACCTTTAATATTATGAACGCAGTCGATGTCAAATAGGTATATCAAACTTTTAATCAGCTGATGTTTTTGTTTATGCAAAATTATATCAACAGCCTTGAGCTCTTCTAAAACAAAATATAATGTCAGAATGGCGTACCTACATTATTCTTATATAGTAAAAAAATACTTTACTTACATCATTTTCTCCTTAGCGTCTTCAAAGCTGTTGGCGACGAAGTACACAGGCTGGTACTCTGTTATGGGGTACTTCTGGGAGCCAGTGAGCTCAGGTTCGAAGTCTCTCAGCTCTGGTTTGTCAGAGAGACAGTACTGCAGCTCTCCGAAGGAGGATAGGAGACCAGCTCCAAACGCCTTCAACTTGCCATCTTGCCGGCACAGACCGAACTCCACGGTGAACCAGAAACACTGTAAAAATATATTGAAAACTAAAAGATCTTACTATCATTCACAGTGGTAAGTAGCTATTTAATGTTTTTTTAAAACATTGAATATGGAAATCAAAAATTTCAGACGAGTGTGATTTAGGCACGTATTTATGAAGCGATATCAAACTTGAGACCAATATTAAGTATGGATTAGACATCCCAGTTTGTACTAAAACGACATTTCTGAGCTGTCAGTCTCAAGTGCTGTTTCTAATTACGGGCCTTAGGGTCATATTTAAAAACCGATCTCAAGATTGAGAGCAATATTAAGTATGGATTTGACAGATCACATTGTACTGAAATGACGTTTCTGATCTGGACTCAAACTAGATGTCAGTCTCAAGTGCTGTTTATCAATACGGGCCTTAAACCCATAACTCCAGCAATTAAATATTTACCGTGGCGAGTTTCTCAATGAAGTCGTCTGGAGCACCGAGGGACGCGAGCCCGATTTCTTGCGAGAACTGTGCAAAGGCGGGATCAGCGAAAAGCGGGGCGTGACCCAGCAGCTCGTGGCAGACGTCGGGCTCCGGGGTGTAGAGGGGGCGGGAGTGGTGCCTGATGTATTGCGTGCTGTGGAACACTCGGAACGCCAGACCCGCCAGGAAGTCTCGCGAGGAGAGTAGTCCTGCCACTGGCCTCAGAGTGAAACCTGTACAGTCTGAAAACAAAACAACATTTGTTAAGGAAAGTCCATTATTGCAGCCAATTAATATAACTTGAGAGACCAGAAATTAAATGTCATTGATTACCCTTCAGGAAATTGGATACATCTTCTAACTGAGGAATATTGTTTTCTCTGTAGCCACAGTTTTCGATCAACAGCGGGAAAACGTGGTTGTGCTCTTTACAGGCGTGTGTCGGGTACAGTTCGGTGAGTTTCCTGAACACAGCGCCCCATGTGGCGATCTCTTCCTTGGTGTAGTTGACGTGGGGCAGCGGCTGTCCGTGCTTGTAGTTGTATGCGATGTCTGCGAAGTACTTCCGCCTGGCGCGGTACTCAGGGTCGGTAAAGCCGGGGTGGTCGGAGTCCAACTCGGCTCCGTAAGACAGGATCTGGTTTGCGAATCTGTCCAAGTCGCGAATACGACGTGGGAACCATGGAACGGCAGCTGTAATCAAGATATATCAATAAGCAATGTAAAAAGTAATGAAGTAGGTATCTGTTATTATTGGTGTAACTTTTGTACATACATCTATTGTCTTTGTAATTTCTAGAGATGATGTTTAAATAGCCAACGTTCGGTTTCAACTCTTGTAGTGCAGCTCCGAAGTCCCCGGTCCCGTGCTCGCATTCTACCATGAATTCATAACCAGGTCTTCTAGCAGATGATCGCGACTCTATGTGGCTCAGGTTGAGTCCATGTGTCGAAAAAATGTTCAAGTATTTTGCCAAGTCTCCCGCAGAATCAGGTTTCTTTGGCGAGAAAAGCAACCAAGTCGATTTATGAGAATCATGGCCTTCCTTTATGTAGTTACCGCCTCCCATCAGTTTCGGCTGTGAACAATAGATGATGTCATTACATAAAGTACACCATAATATTAGTAGATAAGGTTGGTACTTGTGCAGATATTCAGGTTACATCAAGAAATTGCCGCGATAACCCTTGCCCTGCGCTCGCGCACGTCGTTACATATATGTCGATGGCCTATTGATACGAGCTAATTTCAAAAACAATGTCGATAATGTCTCAATTAACATTATAATTGCGTGTTTTCAAGCTGGTGATTATTAACGAAAGTGAATCTGATACAAAACTGACATTTTCCTGTTGAAAGTAGCCATTTATGAGTTTGTAAACCAAAAACACGATTTCTAGTTTCAACTTTTTCAACCGCAAAAATATTTTTAGAAATTGCATCGAATTATGCTATTAACTCTGTCAACTCACGCAGTACCCTAATTAGGATATTTGTATCTATAGTTGCTGGACAAGTGTACTTTACGCAGAAATATTTAACTGGTTTCGCGACATTATAGGCCTAGACATGTAATTAATATGAGTTCTACTAAATCAGATACGTAGAAGAAACTGGTTTAATCTGCACTTTTTGTCCTAGAAAACTAGTTTTCTTTAATTTATTAATTCCATGGTAAAGTTTATCTTAGATATATTTGAATTTATCTTTCAAATAAGTTACAATATTAATTACTAATTTTAAACTAATTGAAAGTCTCAAACGATTATACATACGTACATACTATCACGCCCGTATTCCTAATGGGGTAAGCAGAGCGTCAGCGACCCAAACAAAGGTGGTTCGGCCACATCTGACATGTTTGAGAGTTGTTTAAAGATAGATCATATTTCTCTATTGACAGGTTGTCAGCCTATCGCCTAAATTACAATATTCTGTAACCCTCGGATCCCTTAGCTGATTTTTACAGCATTATTATTATCATAAATAATAATATTAACGAATATTATCTTTGAATCACTCAGTTGAAGTAAAACCATGGAAAAACTTTGAACGAAAGTTCATCAGACGAATAACAATCGATTACCATGTAAAATAATAAGAACTATATACTTTTTCACATTCTAGAAATAAACGTTGCTTATTAAAATAGTATTTTAAAACATCGCAAAAGCCAAAAACGCTTAACCACCTACTACAAAAAGTAAAAGACAAAAATAAAAATCTGGTTCAGTTCCAAACTAAAATAAATTTAAATATATAAATAATAATACATCGAATTTCATCCACTCACAATATCCGGCGGAGATGAAGAGAGTGGAGTTTTGACGTCCATTTTTCTATGATAAACTTAAAGAGCTGGAGGTAGAAAGCGCCTGCGACTCCGTCCGACTGCTGTCTTGTTATCAAACACTGCCGCCGGACGCGCCGCTTTTATGTACTTCTATGACGTCACGAGCAACTTCAAAACATAGAACAGCTATCATTAATCCAAGAACCCTTAACATAAACAAAAATATATTTGACTAGGTAGGTACCGTAGGTATTTGAATTTGAACAATGCTTTATTTATTAAATTTTATTTAAAATTTATGAAACTTCTTCATAAAATACGAATATTGTCACTTTGGTAGACTTATGGCTTGAAAGATCCAATGAGAGAATTTTGAAGTGTTCAATCAGAGAAAGAGTGACTGAGTCTGCAAGCTTGACGTGTTCTTCGAAGCACTTCAACTGTTACCTATGTCAGTCAAACAGGTGCATTGATTGTCCTGCAACAACGGAGCACATCAAGAATTGAACCGACATCTTCCTACTAAGAGATCAAGGCTCGAACCACTAGACCAAAGAGACGAAGTTATAGTATCTATCGAGCAAAGTACTTAATTACCACTTCCTTTTATTATATAAAGCCAGTTCCGATGCAATAGTTAAGTAGAGTTGCGTTTTGTTTATGTTGCTATAATTAAAGCATGTAATTTTCCCCCAGGATTTCATATATTTAGATTTCATATTTCTAATACACGAGGTAGCATGTCCAAGCCAAGCTCAAGCCAAACGAAGAGAACTAACTGGTCGGCAGTGTGTATATTTCAGGAACCATTTGGAGCCACTTTTGACCCAAAACTCAAATAACTCAAAAACTACTAAACTTATATGCACTAAATTTGGTTTATTTATTAAGATTCTCTTGATAATTAAGTACTTAAGATTTTATAAACATAGCTTAAACAGTTATTTAAATATTGATTCTGAAAATCCGTATTTTTATGACTGATTGACTGACTGACTGACATACATATCAAAAATCAATTAATCAAAAACCCAATGACCTAGAAGCCTGATATTTAGAATGTAGATTAATTAAAATGATACAAAATTAGAAATGTAAAAAGAAAAGAAAAATAAAAGAATTGGACCCCCTCCCATACAAGTTATAGGGGGTATTTTTATTTTTTTTGAGTGGGGTATCGTTAGACAGGTCTTGTAAAATGAAGTAAAGGTATCCTAGAGCATAAAAAATTGGTGCGAAGATAGCTTAGAATGATACCAGAATGGCGTTGTAGGTTACAGGTCGAATTATTGTCTACAACGGCCAAGTCACATGAAATGAAACTTATTGAATAGCTAAGAATTACTATAACAAACCCTAGACTTGGCCCTTTTTGGATTTCACAACTTTTTGTGCGAATTACGCACCAAGACCACCATGAACTTGGCATTCACATTTACATTTATGTTTTTGGTGGGATTCATTCTAAGCTAGCTTCCCACTACGTGGATTTTAGTGAAACGCCTGTAGTTAACTAACTTATTTTACTTAAATCGAATTCATTTATCAGAATTCATCCCTTGTCATGTTGTTAGGAGGCTCGTATTTATAAAGCAATCTCAAGATTAAGTGTAATATTAAGTATGAATTTGACATGCCACATTGTACTGAAATAACGTTTCGGATACGAACTCAAACTAGCTGTCAGTCTCAAGTGCTGTTTATAATTACGGGCCTTAGTAAATAGTACTTTAACTCGGGTGGATTTCTGTCGGTGGTTTAGGGTTCCGATTTCCTTAGTGTACCTATAATAACAACCCTGGTTTAAAATACCTACTAAACCTTTTTACAATAACATCACAAGTCACAATAATAATGCAATAAAACTATTTTATAGTCCTTATCAAGATACAAAATAATAAAGAGAACTTATCAAATATGCGTGCGTACATTAACAATTACTTAAGTAATTTGTCCAGTACAAAACAAAAGTTAAACACTTTATCAAACAGAAGTTATCTCTACAATAACGTAAAATAAAAAGTCTGAGTTTTCCTCTTTAGACCAGATGTTAGATCTCAAATACCCTCTCCTTCTGCTTGTAACGGATTGTCACTGGGTGTTTTTAGACTAAATTGACCCTGCTGGACTTGATTCTGGCCAGTGACAAACCAATTTCTTCCCCCTTCCCCTCGAAACATGTCCATCACAACCGATCACTATTTCCCCTTATAAACGAAAAATAATAGATTTAGAAATAAACTGTCATAGGTCTAATAGTTTTTGAGTAATGCCTTTCTAAACTTTTGTCTTGAAATTGTAATGTCACCGGGCTGAATCATGGTCAGCAGGTTCAATTTAGTCTATGAACACCAGGTGACAATCCCACATCCGTCCATGCCGTAAATGTCCATGCCGTTTGAAGACGTCATTTCAATTTTTGCTTCTGATCTATATTAGAACATTAAATTGTACATCTTCGAAACTCTAATCCTTGCTTCTAATCCGTACAAGGAGATTTTATTAGGAGCCCTAACTGACTTTGTGTTTAACCTTTTTTACGTCCAAATCAATCGTTGATCCATCAGACACATGTCAAGAAAAGTAACAACACAAACCAACTTTGTTATTATTTAGTCAACCAAACAACTAAAGTTGAAGTTACACATAGGAAATAATTACCATTATTGATAAAGATGGTCCAATTGAAGACAGTATCTATGCGGCTAAAATCCATTAGAAACATTCAGAAGATTACAAAAACAATGAAGATGGTGTCAGCCAGCAAGTAATATGTCGATTGTAATATTTAAATTTGTAGCTTGGAACTAGGTTTTATGTGATCCTATGTTCCACATTCTTAGGAAAGAGTTCATCAGCAGACACAAAGGACAATATTCATATTATATGTAGCAAGTAATATCCAACAATGTATATCCCAGAGCGGACCACCTTTGCCTAATGCTAATTCTATATTAGTTTTTATAAACAGATTCACAAAGGCTGAACGAGACCTGAAACCTGCGAAGCCATTTGGATATGCAGCCCGTAAATTTTACGAATCGACAGAACTAATCAAGCCTGAGAAAAAACCTGATCAACCGAAAGATGCACCTCCTCCAGAACCAACTACTCCTAAAGTTGGTGTAGAAGGAAGGAAACCCAGAAATATTTATATTGCCATAACATCAGATAGGGGTAAGTTTCAAAGCACTTGTTATAATTAAATTAAATGCCTAAGTAACTTTTCTAAAAGATAGATTGAGAGTCACGTTTACGTCTCGAGTTTGGTTAGGTATTGACAACGCAAGTTATAGCTTCTATATTTATATCTTCTATAGTTTAAAGTAACCTTCTGAATATTATAATAGATACATAGATATAATCACGCCTTTATCACTAATAGGGTAGGCAGAGCGAAATCGACCTAAACAAAGGTCGTTCCGCCACGTCTGACAAAGTTTTGAGGGTTAATTAAGATAGATTTGTAGGTATACTGCCGTAGTTACAGGTTGTCAGCCCTTCACCTAAATTACATTATACTGAAACCCTCGGATCCCTTAGCAGGTTTTTACACCATGCCCGGAAGGAAATGCAGCTGGTACATTCTATGTTTTTCTCTCGCTCCCAGGCCAGTATGGAAGAAATTAATGGTTTTGAAATCTGTAAATAACCAGAAGCTTGACATTTTTTTAAATTTTCGAGAAAAATAACATGTGTTTGAAACAGTTAGCAGCTATTATAAAGATCGGCATGGCAGTACACGTGTAAGTTCTATATCGTTGGTAACTTACATCTAACTTATGTATATAGCTATAGAAGTTTGTTCTTTTGATATCGTTCTCGCCCCCGAGATAAGACATTAAAATACCGTCAATATTAGCAGTTTATCGGCCTTACAGATATAAAAATATGTGTGCCATTTTTACGACATTGACACAAACTCAGAACATTGTATTGGCTTATTTTATCAGGCCAATGCCAACCAATTGTGATACAGAATGTTCTTAATAAAAGTATGGTTATGTATAGCTCCCCGTGTGGTGCCGGGTTAGAATAGTATCACCCCATAAAGTCCCATACACTGTCGTAAAAGGCTACTAAGGGATAAATCCAGGGAATGGGCAGCAGTGTTCCCTGTGAATGGAAAACTTCTACTGCGCTAACCAACCCGCCTGTCAAGCGTGGTGAGTATGGCATATACCCCCAATTTTTGGGAGGCCCATGTCCAGCAGTGGATTGTTGTGGCTGATGTTAAATGTAAAGCTTGGCCAGAATTTTAAAAGACCGAGAGAGCATAGAGTAGAGCTTATGGATTTTTCATACTGGTCAGGGCATAGATACAGATGCATTACAATAACATTTTCGATTACATAATTAATAACCTCAAACTTGAGTTTAATAAGATTTTGGAAATCAACAATCCAGAATCGGAAATAATCAATTAATAATGAATAGTGTCGATTCAAATGTGTACACAATTCAGCGTGTGGACTTGTTAAAACTTAGACTAAAAAACCCTCTTTTGAATGCAGTTGGCAGATTCTATGTTCTTCCCCCTCGCTCCCAGGCCAGCGTGGAAGACAGACAGACCTCTTGACATGAAATCTTGCAATCCTGCAGACTATAACTATAGTCTGCAGGATTGAAATCAGACTATAGTTATAGTCTGCAGATTTTATGTTCTTCCCCCTCGCTCCCAGGCCAGCGTGGAAGACAGACAGACCTCTTGACATGAAATCTTGCAATCCTGCAGACTATAACTATAGTCTGCAGGATTGAAATCAGACTATAGTTATAGTCTGCAGGATTGAAATCAGACTATAGTTATAGTCTGCAGGATTGAAATCAGACTATAGTTATAGTCTGCAGGATTGCAAGATTTCATGTCAAGAGGTCTGTCTGTCTTCCACGCTGGCCTGGGATCCGAGGATTTCAGTAAATTGTAATTTAGGTGATGATGGGCTGACAACCTGTCATTACACCAATATGCCTACAAATCTATCCTAAATAACCCTCAAAATTTTGACAGACATTGCGATAGACCTTTTTAGGTTGCGCTGCATATACGCTGCCATAAATAGGTATAGAAAATGGCGTCCTAATAATTCTAATTCTTAGCTAGCGCTGTCGCTTTCTTAAGTTTGACATAAGAACAGGATAGCAAGTAAACACATGACTGTGACATTTCTTATTTGACGTAAGACGCTTTAAATAAGAACTGAGCATAGAGCCTGCTTTCTTATTTTACGTCAAATAAGCAGTCTTATGTCAGATTAGGAATTTCAAAGTCATGTGTTTATTTGCTATCCTGTTATTATGTCAAACTTAAGAAAGTGACAGCGCTAGCTAAGAATTAGAATTAGGATTATGTCGCGAGAATCGACGCGAATATATCCTAACGTGGTATAAAATTATAATCTTCTTCTTCTGTCGAGTGGGTATCGAGTCTATCGACCCGATGAACCCTGGTGTCACAGTTTTAAACCGGCTAGTAACACAACTATCAGGCCTCTGACATGGTTTAAGTAACGACCACTATCAAAGACAGAGACCGGGACCTACGGCTTAATTGCCCTCCGAACCAGGAAAAATAAAAAGCAAAGCATGTTAAATTCTAATGAAACCTATCTAATTACCTAATCAAATTTTATTATCCTACGGAGACAGGAGCTCAGAAATGCTACGAATAAGTAGTATGTCCTGTCTGGGTGCGTTCCAAGGATCTACTATAGCAGATTGACCTATTTAATGTAAACCAATGAACTATTTATTTACTATTCTTAGAAATGGTTGAAATATCTGGTGCAATAAAATAAATCTATTTCATCAACGTGCTTTTATGACCTTCTATTTGTTTTGGTCTGAATAAAATTGCGTCGTATTAAGTATGTGACGGTTATAGAATGAGTCGAATATAAAATTATTCTAAAAAACAGTGCTATTAATGTAAATTGCGTTTTTTAAAAGGTAAAGTAGTATCCCGTCAGCAGTCGAATTATTGATTTGTTATTTCTAATAGTCAACAAATTCGTAACTCAAGTTATTCTTCAGACAGTTCTCAGTGTCAAAGCTGAAATAATGCTGTTAGGGGTTGTAAGAAAGTAGTCCTTTTACTATGGCCCGTAATTATAAACAGAGTTTGAGACTGACAACTAGTTAGAGTCCGTATCAGAAATGTCATTTCAGTACAACATGATCTGTCAATATTTAATATTGCTTTTAATCTTCAGATCGCTTTATAAATGCGAGCCTAAGTACTTGTGTATTCGAACTGTTCAGGTCTCTGCGGTGGAGTGCACAGCGGAGTGGCGCGTCGTATCCGGCGCGACATCACGGCGCTGAAAGCCATCGACGACCCGCACCACCGCGTCGTGGCCATCGGCGACAAATCGCGGGGCATGCTGCGACGTGTGCTCTCCAAGAACATGCTCATGAGCGTCAAAGATGTAATAGCATACTTGTTTATACAATAGTAGTTGAATATTTAGCGCGTCGTATCCGGCGCGACATCACGGCGCTGAAAGCCATCGACGACCCGCACCACCGCGTCGTGGCCATCGGCGACAAATCGCGGGTATGCTGCGACGTGTGCTCTCCAAGAACATGCTCATGAGCGTCAAAGATGTAATAGCATACTTGTTTATACAATAGTAGTTGAATATTTAGCGCGTCGTATCCGGCACGACATCACGGCGCTGAAATCCATCGACGACCCGCACCACCGCGTCGTGGCCATCGGCGACAAATCGCGGGGCATGCTGCGACGAGTGCTCTCCAAGAACATGCTCATGAGCGTCAAAGATGTAATAGAATACTTGTTTATACAATACTTCCATGCTGGCCTGGGAGCGAGAGAAAAGCATAGAATGTGCCAGCTGCTTTTCCTCCCGGGCATGCTGTAAAAATCAGCTAAGGGATCCGAGGGTTTCAGTATATTGCAATTTAGGCGATGAGCTCACAACCTGTCACTTCAGCAATATGCCTAGAAATTTAAATAACCCATTAAACTTTGTTAAATGTGGCGGAACGTCCTTTGTTTAGGTCGTTTACACTATACCTACCCCATTAGGGATAAAGGCGTGATTATATGTATGTATAGTTGAATGTTCAGGGCGTCGTAGAAATCCATCAGAGAGCCGCATCACATCACGCGTGGCCTTCCCGGCCCGGTGCATGTGGTTAGTTATTTGATTCATACATTTAATCACGCCTTTATCCCTAATGTTATTTGATCAGGCTAGATATGTGTCTGCCTAGCTGACCCTCCTTAACATTGAGCCTGCTAAGGTAGGGAAATCATTTCCAACTTTCACATCTGCCTGCTGAATGCATTCTGTTTCTTAGCAGTCACCGGTCACTGCTTAGGTCTATCTATCTACCGCATTCTACGTTCTTGTCAAATATCCTGATCCTGCATCAAATTCTCAGACTGTACATTCCTGGCGTTAGAGACATCGTCCCGCAAACTGATACGGGTTGCTCACTAAACGACTCTGAACAACTACCAGCAGGATTTTTTTTCAGGAAGTGAAAAGCAAAATTAGCCCGATGGTGTAGTGGATAGGGCGGCTGCCTCCTGAACGGGAGGTCGTGGTTCGAATCCCACCACGTACCAATGTGCTTTTTGGTTTTCGAATTTCATATATACGTTTATTCGGCGCTTTTTCCGTGCTTCGGAAGGCACGTTAAGCCGTTGGTCCCGGTTAATATCGTTTAACATCGTAGATATTAGTCGTTAAGGTCAGTGCTAAGCATTGGCGGTTTGAAAACTCTTACCTAATCTAGGATTGGGTCTGGTTTCTCTTCTGGGTTGCGGAGGTCAGATGGCAGTCGCTCTGTTATAAACCAGTACTCTCGTTCAATCACCTAGTTTAGGTAGCCGACCCCGTGATATACGGGATAAGGCTAGGGAGATGATGAAAAGCAAAATTGGCTTTTCCATACAAATTGTCTGATCGAGGTGAACATTTTGTATGGAAATACCATTTTTTCTCAGTCAGTTGTTCAGTGTTGAGCAACCCCTATCAGTTTGCGGGACGTTGTCGCTTACACCTGGTATATATAACTATACCTATACTTGTGAAGCAAACATTTTAAAAATATACCTACTCGTTATTTTTATTCTAGATTGGCCGCACTGCTCCAACGTTTAACGACGCCGCGGTACTAGCAGCCGCAGTCGCTGAGTCGAACTACAGATACGATGCCGGCAACATTTACTACAATAAATACTTCTCCCCTGTCAAATATGAGCTGACTCTGATACCGCTATTCAGCAAGATGGCAATTGAGGTCACTATAACATCATTATAAAGCCCGTATTTATAAAGCAATCTCATGATTGAGAGCAGTGTTAAGAATTTTACAGTTCATATTGTACTGAAATTACATTTGACTGTCAGTCTCAAGTGCTGATTATAAATACCTAAGCATAGGCTAACCGATCTATACCGAGTGTAAGCAACAGCGTACCAGAAACGGATAGGGGTTGCTCAGTCAACGAAACTGATAAATTTTCCCCAGAAAATTCTTTCATTTTAATTCTTTCTTTTTCCCCTACCTAATGACCTCCTCTATTAGACAATATGAATGAAAAGGCAATATTATTTTTGTGTCTTACACTCGGTATGTGCATGTTCCTTTAAATATATTACTTAACATTTGTTAAAATTTCGGAATTGCATTTGTGTGCATTATTTCGACTGGAGTCAACACAATAACTTCTATACTTATTAAAACCCTACATACATAAATCACGCCTTTATCCCTTACGGTGTAGGCAGAGCGTTTAACGCCTCGTAAAAGGCGCTTTCGCCACGTCTGACAAAAATTGAGGGCAATTTTAGATTGTAATATATCTTGCTATAGTGACAGGTTGTCAGCCCATCGCCTAAATTACAATACACTGTAACCCTCGAGTCCCTTTTGCTGACTTCAACAGCATGCCCGGGAGGAAGGGCAGCTGGAACATTCTATGTTTTTCTATCTCTCCCAGTCCAGGATGGAAGTAAAGTAAGTATTAAAACCATAGGGTAAAGTTAATCAGAACGTAGAGTAGGTAAATAGGCTCGTATTTATAAAGCAATCTCAAGAAAGAGCTATATTGAGTATGGATTTCACAGGCCATTTTGTATTGAAATCACATTTCTGATACGAACTCAAACTAGCTGTCCATCTCAAGCTCGCTTTATTAATACGATAGTCATATATTTCTGACTTTTCTCATTCGTAGGGTGCTCCGAAAATGACGGCATTCGACGACGTAGAAAGCGAGACGATCCTGAGTTACTCGGAGTGGACGCTGGCTGCTTTACTCTACTACGTGCTGAAGGAATCGGCGGCGGCCGAGCAGTCAGCGCGGATGGCCGCCATGGACAACGCCTCGAAGAACGCCAGCGAGATGATCCGCAAGCTGCAGCTGCTCTACAACCGCACCAGGCAGGCGGTCATCACTAGAGAGCTGATTGAGATCATCTCTGGAGCTGCAGCCTTGGTTTAATTTGAGAACGAGGGAAAAAGTAGACCGAATAAAATGGAGCTACAGGCTTTTTGGACCTTGCATACTCGTACATACACAAAAACACAAACTATACGAATACAGACCGGGTGTAAGGGGTAGCGTCTCGCAAGCTGATAGGGGTTGCTCAATCAATGACATTGAACAACTTCCACCAGGAACTTTTTAGGATGTGAAAAAGTGGCTTTCCGTACAAATTGTCCGATCAAGGTGAAAATTTTGTGTAGAAAGGGAAAAAAATCCTGGTGGAAGTTGTTCAGTATCATTGACTGAGCCACCCCAGTCAGTTTGCGGGACGATGTCCCTTACAAGTGGTATATTATATTCAGTATACGAATAGGTAACTGTTGTACACATTGTGATAGCAATATTTTTTTATGTTCCTGTGCGTCTGTTTTGTTTGAGCTCTTGAATTAAATGTATTAACAGAGGTTTCTTTAATTTTAAACTTTCGCGGTTGTTTTCACTGTAACTATAAGACATTTTACGGGTTTCTTACCGCATAAATAAATAACTAAATAAGAAATATCAGGAACTCATCAAATAATTTAAATCGCGGTAAGAAACCCGTAAAATGTCTTATAGTTATAGAGGTTTCTTTACATTATTTATTTGTTGTGCTGTGTGTTTGTTGTACACCAAGGGTAGTGTGAGTGGTATGATGGGCCCGCAGGGTGCTTCTTCTACCATAGGTGTTGCTCAGTCAACGAAACTGATCAATTTTCACCAGATTTGTTTATAGAATATTTCCGTTGCTCATGTAGTATTGATGTTTGAAGCTAGCTGCAAGGTTACGCTAACGCACCATTTCACCACTAAATACAGAGTGGCGCAAAAGTAATCACCCGATAATCTTTTACTATATTTTTCTATTTAATAAAACTATTGGTTCTATTTATATTAATCCATCAAAATTTATTCCATCAAGTCGATAAAATTATATTGGCGAACTGGCACAAAGAACCAAAGTTATTCAAAACACACAAAAGGATATCGGTTGATTACTTCTGCCCCACCCTTTACATCAAGTGTAGAAAAACTAGGAGTTGGGGTAACCACAGATAAACACGTTACGACGTCATGATGCGCCATGTTGTGATAACGTGGAACGTTACGTCCATGTGATGTGGAACGCGCAAAGCGTACGTGTCGCAAATAAAAACTACATACATACATACATAAAGTCACGCCTTTATCCCTTACGGGGTAGGCAGAGCGTAAAACGCCACCAAAAAGGCGCTTTCGCCACGTCTGACAAAAAATGAGGGCTATTTTAGATTGTAATGTGTATTGCTGTAGTGACAGGTTGTCAGCCCATCGCCTAAATTACAATACACTGTAACCCTCGAATTCCTTTTGCTGACTTCTACAGCATGCCCGGGAGGAAGGGCAACTGGAACATTCTATGTTTTTTCTTTCTCTCCCAGTCCAGTATGGAAGAAATAAAAACTATATATATAAAAAAGAATTCCTCGTCTGTGCAAGCTGTAACAAAATAACCCTTCAACTGTAAGATTTATTAAACCCTTTAAGAAACAACTTCCCGCAAACTGATGGGTTAAGGGGTTACTCAGTTTTACCCGCAAATCTTACAATTTCCCATCCTTTGGACTTTTGCAGTAGGTAGGTACTACATTTTTACGAAGAGGTTAGAACTTTACTCCATCGTAATTTAAAAGTTATCTACGGGGAGTAAGGGACAGCGTTCCGCAAACTGGTCGAGGTTGCTCAGTCAGTCGGTTAGTCAGTCGACACTGAACAACTTCCGCCAGGAAATTCCAGGAAGCGAAGATAAGGCTTTTCCATACAAATTGTCTGATCGAGATGGACATTGATGAATTTCCTGGTGGAAGTTGTTCAGTGTCGTTGACCGAGCAACCCCTATCAGTTTGCGGGACGCTGTCTCTCACACGGTATATCATGTAAAATTTATAAATTTAAAATTAACGTGTAATCTTTTATTTATAACTTAGTATAAAACAACTTAGGCAATCACAATTGGAATTGACAGTGGTTTAGTGCGATCGCTTCAAATTCTTAATAAATAATTATTTGTCAGCAGGAGTTTTGTGGTCAGTGTGATTCTTCAAGGTACTTCTCGTAAGCCGTGTGGTCCATCAGGGTCTTCAGCTCCTCTGGCTTTGATATCTTGAGCCTGAACAGCCAGCCTTCCTCGTAGCTGGACTTGTTGATTAGTGAGGGTGTCTTCTCAACTGATTCGTTCTTCTCCGTGATCTGCAAACATCGAACAATTAATAATAATAATAATAATAGTCCTCCCACCAATTTTCGGTGATGGCGGCCAATCTCCCGGAGATGGGCCAACTGCGCAGGACTTGTTTTTAGTGCCCAAGTGTTTGCGCTACACACAGGTGCACTCTCTGTTCCGTCAATCTCTTATTCTAATGGGACAAACTGACTGACACGACCAGAGAGAATTCAGGTGCAGGACCGACTTTATTCATACCCATCCGACGGCATGGATCATCTTACTTTTCGGACAATCAGGTGATCAGCCTGCAATGTCCTAACCAAACTAGAAACAACAACACAAAGACATTGTCCTCCGCCGGGAATCGAACCCGGGACCTCCAGGTCGAGAGCCCATGGCTCAGACCGCTACACCACGGAGGGAATCGAACAATTATAGTATTTCCAACTAAGTTTTGGAATAAAGGTAAACAAAGTTTCATGTCTTCTAATCGAAGATCTCGTTTCTAAATAAGTTTTAGCTATTAGATATGACAACATAATGAAATAGTAGTTTTAGTAATGTAACTAACTTGCCAACACTTATAATTTATTTTTGAAATGTGTTTTTTATTAAAAAGACATTAAACTTTGTTTACCTTTATTTTAAAACTGAGTTGTAGGCATTATTTTTAACCGACTTAAAATTTAAAGAAAGGAGTTCTCAATTCGTCTATGTGTTTTTGTTATAGTCCTGTCCCTGGCTAGTGTCCAATTCAATTCAATTCAATCATTTATTAATAAATAAAAATATACACGTCACTAAATTCATCAATTACAAAAAATTTAAATCAGATTCAAAATTATCAATAATAAAATAAAAAGTAATAATACATATATTTGTACTGACATTCAGATTTGTTTATTTGTGCAACTGGGGTAGTTAATTGTCAATGAATTCATTTATATTATAATATGCTTTTGTTAGTAATTCCTGTTTTAATTCTTGTTTTAGTCCTGTAGGGAAGTTCACGTATGGAGAATTTTATTTCAGGAAAGCTTAATACCAGCAGTAGGCGTACTAGTACGAATTTTAGTTTTGGGTGTTTTTCTGTCACCTATTACATATTTTTTTTGTATGGTATAATACCATTATAATTTCTTCAAATAAAATGGCTCTATGAACTGATCCCCAAAATATGCCACTTCAATTCACATCATACATTGTGGGGTGGGATGGGATCTACCTCCTAGTGGTTTACCCCAAGCAATGGCAATACAGGCTTCAATGTGAATAAGTCCGACTGAACGATCCCTACAAAGCGGTGGTAGGCTCCGCTAGGGGCCGCCTGGCTCGCAACCAACCTCTCACCGGAGTCCGGCGCCAAACAGCTTGCTGTGTTCCGTCGATGCGTGGGATTGCCAGTGCCATAAAAAGCATTTTCTGGGTGAGCTCGCTCCAACGTCGACTCTGTCACGGTCATCCCTAACCTAGTGTCTAGAGTCAAGAGCAAATCCATTTCTAATTTTAAAATGATGTAATTGATTAGAAAAAAAATTGCATTTTCTAAAATCACGAAGTTTGTGCCCCTTTCTACTGAAAGAAAACAGCTGAACAGTCTCACCGTGCCAGAAACCGGCGTGTAGACTTCACTGGCAGCCTTGACGCTCTCTAGGGCTCCGCACTCGTCCCCGGCAGCCACCTCCGTTCCAACTTCCGGCAGTTGTGCATACACTACTTCGCCTAGAGCGTCCTGTAAAGTTAACACAGAGTATTGGCTTTTATTTAACAGTTTATTGTCACTACATAGTATAAAACAAAGTCGCTTTCTCTGTCCCTATATCCCTATGTTTGCATAAATCTTTAAAACTACGCAACGGAATTTGATGCGGTTTGTTTTAATGGGTAGAGTGATTCAAGAGCAAGGTTTATATGTATAATACATGCATAATATAGTTGAGAAACACTGATAATTTCCGTGCGAAGCCGGGGCGGGTCGCTAGTACACAATAAAATACAAAGGACATATACATATAAAACAAAGACACAACAGGCACAGCTTATTTTTAAAAAGAAATCTCTTCCAGCAGACCTAGGCTAGTGAAAAAGCATTCTGAAAGGCAGATACGACGTGCACAATTATAAATATTGGAAACAATAAATTATAATTACCTCATCACAAAAAAATAAAAACAATAACAATTATTTGAATAATATGCTAAATATTCCTACTAAGAAATATTAAATAAATATATATATATATATATAGTTGCTTTAGATATGAGGGATACCAAAAGAATGAACAAAACATTATACTCAATTATAAATAACGTTAAAAAGGTCATATTTATTAATTCGATCTGCCTGATTTGTTATTAGTTTCTTGTATGATTAGGACTCTACGTAATCTGACCCTGACCTACTAACTAGGAAATACACTATACATAAATTAAATGTTAAAACATACATATAATTACGCCTTTATCCCTAATGGGGTAGGCAGAGCGTAAACAACCTAAACGAAGGTCATTCCGCCATGTCTGACAAGTTTTAAGCGTTACAATACCAGACTGTATATAGGTTTCTTCTATGCTGGACTGGGAGCGAGAGAAAAACATAGAATGTTCCAGCTGCATTGCGTTCCGGGCATGCTGTGAAAAGCGACGGGCTGACAACCTGTCACTACAGCAAAAAACGTACTAATCTATCTTAAATAACCCTCAAAACTATGTCAGACGTAGCGGAACGACCTTTGTTTAGGTAGTTAAAGCTCAGTCTACCCCATTATGGATAGATTTGCCCATCACCTAAATTACAATATACTGAAAATCTCAGATCCCTAAGCTGGTTTTTACAGCATGCCCGGGAGGAAATGCAGCTAGCACATTTTATGTTTTTCTTTCACTTCCAGTCTTTTCCAGTCCAGCATTTCGTTCTAGTCCAATACATCAATCCATTCACATCCTTTCCTGATATTATAGGGCTTAGTACTCCTTTGCGAGTCTCAGACGTGGGTACTGAGTATCTTTATTAGGCTCATCATGTCTACTATACTTCTTTACTGGACTGGGAGAGAAAGAAAAACATAGAATGTTCCAGTTGCCCTTCCTCCCGGGCATGCTGTAGAAGTCAGTAAAAGGGATTCGAGGGTTACAGTGTATTGTAATTTAGGCGATGGGCTGACAACCTGTCACTACAGCAATACACATTACAATCTAAAATTGCCCTCAATTTATGTCAGACGTGGCGAAAGCGCCTTTTAGGAGGCGTTTTACGCTCTGCCTACCCCGTAAGGGATAAAGGCGTGATTTTATGTATGTATGTATGTCTACTACGAAGCGGAATAAGCACGTAATAAGTTATGGAATAAAAGCGAAATTCAAGGAGCGAGAGAAAAACGTAGAATGTGCCAGCTGCATTTCCTCCCGGGCATGCTGTAAAAATCAGTCAAGGGATCCGAGGGTTTCAGTATATTGCAATTTTAGGTTGACAGGTTGTCACTACAGCAATATACCTTACAAATCTACCTTAAATAACCCTCAAAACTTCGTCAGACGTTGCGGAACGTCCTTTGGTTAGGTCGTTTACGCTCTGCCTACCCCATTAGGGATAAAGGCGTGACTATATGTATGTATGTAATGAAAGCGAACCTGTGCATATTCCGAAATGCCGACTGTGCCGATGTTGTCGTTCACCAGAACCCACTCGTGCTTCTTTGTGAAGTAACGTCCTGGAAATATACAAATTCATTGTTTTATTATGTGGTTATTTTATAGTCAGTACGCAACTGACACGGGTCCAGCAATGAAACTGAACAACATTCACAAAGAAATTCTTCTGGTAACAGGAAAACATTTTGGCCTCCCGATACAAATTGTCTGATTGAAGTGGTGTTTTTTGAAAAGGGAGACAAGAAAGAATATTTACATTTTTCATTGGTTGAGCAATCCCTTTCAGTTTTCGGGGCACCGGCCCGTTGGAAAAGTCTTAGAAAATATAGAACTTTCGCTGTTGCGACAACTTTTAAAAATTATTTACAAGTGACGGTAGGTACCGCTTATTAGCTCGGGTTCCCATTTAAAATCAAAAGTTTTTACGAGTTTGTACTACTCAACATCTTCAAATATGTCTGTTATTGCCCTGAAACGATTACTTAACTACTAGTTACATAACTCCTTAAACATACTTTATTTTGCAGTCTTATCGACTTCTTATCTAAGTTACTCTACGCTAATGACGAATCTTGCGGCTTCGAGTACACTGTTAGACAATTTATGAGTGGTAAATTGAAATTGTTTATTTGGAAGAAATTGTTATTTTATATCCGAGGGTTTCAGTATATTGTAATTTAGGCGATGGGCTGACAACCTGTCACTACAGCAATATACTTACGAATCTATCTTAAATAACCCTCAAAACTTTGTCAGACGTGGCGGAACGACCTTTGTTTGGGTCGTTCACGCTCTGCCTACCCCATTAGGGATAAAGGCATGATTATATGTATGTATGTATGTATGTTATTTTATATGTTATGTCAATTCTTCAATTGAAAAGATAAAAAAATATATACTTAGGGGTTTTTGGAGATGTTGTGTAATTAAATGATTTATTGCGCTCTATTTAGAAAATGGAACCCTTACCTAAGAATAAGGAAATTGGAATAATATATTTACATGCATAATCTCGCCTAAATTTTTCAAAGTCGGTGCTAGAGCGCAGAATATACCGGGTGTAAGGGACAGCGTCCCGCAAACTGATAGGAGTTGCTCAGTCAACGACACTGAACGTGTATCAGCAGGAATTTCTTTCAGGAAGTGAATAAAAAGTTGCCCTTCCCGTACAAAATTACTACCTCGATCAGACAATTTGTATGGAAAAGCAATTATTTTTTATTTCCAGAAAAATATCCTGCTGATACTTTTTCAGTGTCGTTGACTGAGCAACCCCTATCAGTTTGCGGGACACTGTCCCTTACACCCCGTATAACTAGAGTCGTGATGCAAAATTATTGCTTGCAAATACTATTTGTTTCTGAAACATACATAAGTATATTGAAATTAACGATAATCGCGTGTCTTTATTGCGTAAGCTCGTGTTTCTATGATACCGCGACATCTTACTATGTATTTTACATCTAATATACATTTCATAAACTAAGTAAATGTTACATTATTAAAATTCGCAGAAGCTTTGCATTTCAGTTACATTAAATAAAAGAAAAGTAAAGTGTATGATAAGTAGGTAAGTATAGTGACAAAATTCACCTTTGTTATCTGTGCTATACGTGGCGGCAGTGGCCCGTCGGCAACAGTGGGCTGATATGGACGACCGACTCACCCTCGATACGGAACGAATCACGCTTGCAAGAACCATCTTTGAATGAATATACAACTTCTGAAAAATAAACATTATTATGATTTAGTTAAGTTCTTAGGAGGAAGGAATGAAAGAAACTTTGAGGCAGAGGCAGAAAAGCTTCTAATTATTCTACACACTATAGTTTCATCATGGTTTCATTAACAAAACCAATTTGTAAGACAGTCACAATAAATTCGCACATAGTAAACCACGATCGCGTTAAT
The DNA here is from genome assembly GCA_949820665.1 of Scrobipalpa costella. NCBI lineage: Eukaryota > Metazoa > Arthropoda > Insecta > Lepidoptera > Gelechiidae > Scrobipalpa > Scrobipalpa costella. The sequence goes on along the minus strand of OX463295.1, from coordinate 13,979,473 downwards.
TTACTAACGCAAAAAGCTGTATAATAAAATTACGTTTAATTAATTAAAGCTCAATTTGTTACTCGAATACTTAGCTAAAGAAATATGTACGCACCTCAAAGAATACTGGCGAGAAATAGGTTCGGGGTCTGCGAGATGCGTGCGCGCAGTTTCACCGCCAGATATCTAGTGATGGGCACTGGGATAATATCTAGGGATCATCTCGGTCACTTGCGTATAGGGCCGTGCCGCGTACGTCTGCGGCCCACTGTCCGCGTACACAGTCAGATAATAATTACGAATTTATTTGGGTTCAAATTAAATAATTACAGTCACCACTACCCGTTTGAATCTCATAAACTGCAGATTCTTTTTTATTAGTTCCTAAATAAAATATTTGTTTATAGGATAAATTAGACAAAGATTATTTTATTTCCTTGGAAATTAAATCGGCGGAAATAAATTTTACCACATCACTCTGTGCAACAATAATACCAACAAGAGTCCTCAAAATGCAACTGCATCCTACTTCTACGGAGGGTCTTACTAATGACACCCTCTTATGCAGTGATCAGACCCATATGTAAATTGTCCAATTGTACATACATATAATCACGCCGTGTAATGGGGTAGGAAGAGGGTAAATGACCTAAACAAAGGTCGTTCCGCCACTTCTGGCAAAAGACAAAAGGTAAATTGTCTGGTTGTAGTCTTGCGTTAATATAATTAAGTTTTTATATCGACACTCGATTTATCGATATGTTCTCTTTACAGACCCAGTTAAGTAAGTTAATATAATTATCTCATCAAGTGTTAGATAGGTTATCGTAGTGACGGTGGTCCGCTGGGGGTCGCAAAGTACTCTTATACAAATAAAGTCAAGTATAGGCATACTAACATCTTGAAACAGACCTTGATTTTATAAGTTAATAATTTTTCATTATCTTGGTTTGCTTACATGCTGAAAATTAAACATATAATCAGATTTGCAATGTTTGAAGAAAGATTTGAATATCATTAGTTGAAGTTGAACTAAAGATCATATTATCTAAATTCAAATCATGTTCTTAGACCCGATACAATAAAATAACGTCTAATATAGTTGTACACCCTTTTTGCCTAATATAAACAGGAAAGTACCATAGTTCATATACTATCTCAGTTCCAAAAAGTTTGTTAAAATTATAAGTATTTTAAATTGGTCATTCCGTGATGACGGATGATAAGTAATGTAGTGATAATGAATGAGTAGCCTTAATCTGTAATATTATGTCTGGGTACACATCTGTGATGTTTTTAAGTAGATACGTTTCGTCATTATGTTGTTATTGTATCGTATTTGTGTAAGCAGTTCTTATGAAATAATCAACAAAGTTTTCACAAAACTTCAAACATTTATTAAAATTCAATGTAAGTAAGTAAGCAACGAACTAACTTTTCTTCACAAACAGTAGCAAAACACTATAAAAGTTCTCGGATATATATTATAAAAACATTACATAATAATGGCACTTACGTCTTAATATAATATACAGGAAAATCTTAGACCCTCCTCTCATTTGTATTTATTTAAATAAATGGGAAATACCTCCTTGATGTCATAATATACGTATAAAAAAATCACGACCTATCCTGGGTTTGATTTCACGTATGTTTTTATGATATTATGTGACCTGGTTTTTAGGATGATAATTTGATAATAAAAACTGTTATATATATTAAAGATCCCACAATAAAATTCATCGATACACTTGACTTTAGGCATCTCGTTATAATTAAATCAAAGTTCTCGTATTAAATGGTCAGTTAACGAAAGTAGATCATAGTAAATTAATTCATCTCTTGACTAAGAGCGATGTTAAGTATGCATTAGAAAGGCAGCTTTTTACTATAATCGAAATGAACACAAAATTGGTTTTGAGGTTGTTGCGGCGGCGTTAGCGATGTATTGAGGGTGTGAGTTATTGATTTGACTAATACAGTGGCAGTGTATTGTAGGTTTATCTGGTGGGTTATTAAAGGTAGCAGGGCTTCGCCTGCGCGGTGCTGAAGATGGCGCTGACGGCGCTGAAGGTGGCTGCGATGCCGCCGATCACGCCGACCGCGATAATCTCCCAGCAGACCATCTTCATCCACCCGGGGCTTTCACTGCAACAAGGAAGTTTATAAAAAACCTTGCTTCGAAAATGAAGATTTTTGTGGAAATGAGATATTTTGCCGAAGTAAAAAGTAGCATATGTCCTGTCTCTTCCCAGGACCTCATCTATCGTCCTGCCTAGTTATATCAAAATATGTTCAGCCGTCTAGGTGCCAACACGCAACAGACAGAGGATTGAAGTCCGATCAAATGTTTTGAGTATGTTTGCCGTAAACACTTCGATATCGCGTTTTAGGATTCACATTCCACTAGTGCCAGGATCGTGTAGAACCGCATGTTACAATAGACACTCGACCATTGGGCCTCAGCAAAGAGCTTGTATCTATGCAGCTCGCCGATACCACGTTTCAGGACTTCTGTTCCTTTTTGTGGCGCCATCTATACGCTACATAGCTGAACTACTATAGTATACGTACACGGGCGCTTGTCCCTCAGCCGGCGCCTGGTTGACGAGGCTGATGTAGCAGTAAGCCGGCAGGATGAAGGTCAGCAGAGCCACACTGGTGCCGCCCACCAGCGCCAGGATCGTGTAGAACCGCGGGATGCTCTCGCCGATAAACAGGATTCCGGCCATGATGGATAGCCGCACTCCAATGCGCCAGGCGAGTGAGTCTGAAAAAGTAAATACTGACAGTTATTTTGTATGATAGTAACGTTGGTTCGAGTAGGTGTTTTAGGTGATTTGAACCACTTTGTGGGAGTGTTCCCATAATGGTTATGGTTAGGACAGTGCAGGGTGAATCAAGTAAGATTACGGTCACGTATATAATCTGACAGTAGTTACACTAAACCTTCTCTGACAATAGTTACAAGTGAAGTCATTAGATGTCTTCTTTCTTCCATGCTGGACTGGGAGCGAGAGAAAAACATAGAATGTGCCAGCTGCACTTCCTCTCGGGCATGCTGTAAAAATCAGCTAAGGGAACCGAGGGTTTATGTATATTGCAATTTAGGCGATGGGCTGACAACCTGTCACTACAGCAATATACCTACAAATCTATCTTAAATAACCCTCAAAACTTTGTCAGACGTGGCGAAACGACCTTTGATTAGGTCGTTTACGCTCTGCCTACCCCATTAGGGATAAAGGCGTCATTATATGTATGTATGTATGTCTTACTCAATATTCTTATCAGAAGATCCGCAGAAGAGCTGCTTACCTCTAGGCACGTTGTAAAGCTCTTCAACCTCCTGGCAGACGGGGTTGATGAGGATAATGAACGCAGAGACCAGGTGGATGGCCATGAACACGTTGGCCACGAGAGTCAGCGGCGTGGCAGACAGGGAAGTGGCCACGTTGGCTCCGGCAGACTCTCCGTACACGGCGTAACCTCCGATCGCAATCGGCAGGTACAGGGCCAGGATAGCTTTAAGTTCAAACATAATATATAAACATATTATTCTGAGCTATTCGGATCTGCACTAAAACAATCTTCACCTTTTTTTTTATCATGAGAGAAAAAAGGCAATAATTTTAGTAAATTTTGAGTTAAGTCTTGTCCTCGGAATTTATTCTTCTTCTTCTTTCGAGTGGGTATCGAGTCTATCGACCCGAAAAACCCTGGAGTCAGAGTTTTTAAACCGCCTAGTAGCACAACTTTCAGGCCTCTGGCATGGTTTGAGTAACGACCACTATCAAAGACAGCAACCGGGACCGACGGCTTAACGTGCCCTCCGAAGCACGAAATCTTTTTTTCTTTTCGGACAATCAGTTGATTCAGCCTGAAATGTCTGATGAACTGGGGAAAAATTCACAAAGTGATAAATTCTCAAATATCAACTTTGTGTGGAATCGAACCCAGGACCTCCGGATCGGGAGTCCATGGCACTAGCCACAAGACCACGGAGGCAGTTGGAATTTATTGCATTGGCGCTATCTTTCTGGTATGCCATCCATGGTAAAATGTCACCTTTGTTACTCGGTTAACGTCCCTTTAGAAACCGTAAGCATTTTTATAGTAAAAAACAATGAATCACAACGAGGTGATGAACAAACACCCCCTAAGCTAATTAATTAAATTAACACCCTGTATATATCTATAAGTCCGCTTTCACTTGCGGTTTCGCCGGTAGGCAATAAGGCAGTATTATTTGTTTGTGGTATTATATAATGTGCCTGTGATTTAATGTGTACAGTAGACAGTGGGTTGAGTTTGCTTGGACACATTTTACACTACTTTTTAAATACCTTGTACAGATTGTAGCAATCTTCTTGATATGGGTATGTTGCAGGATTTGAACAAACGTCAACATGTGGGTATCCCCAACAGTAAAATTTATATGTTTTAATAATGGCAATTCGCTTCATGTTGTTGAGCCCTGTGCGGTGTCGATGTTCGTTTAGATTTAAAATAAATCCTAAGTATATCCATCATACCAGCGTTTCAGTAAACAGTCCACTGCCTAAAACCCAAGAGGATCCAAACATTGGTCCTTCAAGCTGGATATGAACCACGACCTATGGATTTACAGTCCGATATACCTTTAGGGCGGCATCGAGCGTTCGATTCTGACTATCCCGACGTCGAGCTCCGCACCTCAACTCCGAAGTTTAAATATGTTTGCCCTCGTCCGTATTGTATATAACCGATCTGTGATATGATTGTACTCACCGATGAAGCTGATGTTGACACTCTTGCTGAACTTGGTCCTGTCAGCCATATCGTTCTGGATGGTGGGGAAAGTGGAGGCGCCACCGAAAGCGAACATGATCGTGCCGAACGCCAGGAAGAACTCCTGGAAGCCGTGGATGCCCCAGCGGAACACGAACGGCCTGATGTCATTCATCATCTGGATGAAGTAGAGGATGCAAGCAATCACTGTTGACCCGAACGCTACGAGACCGATGTAACTGCAATAAAGGTTGACGTCAATCAAATTATTTGTTTCTTGTAAATATAATGCATATCGTTAAAGATCATTCATCGGGTCCATAGACTCGATACCCACTCGACAGAAGAAGAAGATCGTTAAAGATATTTCAAAAATAGATTATGCACGTTATTGTGTCCTGTTGGGTGCTTTTGGAAATTGATGCTGTGCTGAGTAGATCATATTTGATTATGAACTTAAATTATCTACCTTTAGCCATAGAGCCTTTCACTCTTGACAAACGCGTTATGTTGACAGAGATACAATTGGTAAAGGGCCCCCTTGCGGGGAGGACCAGTCTATGAAGATTATGCCTAACGACTGCTCCTAAAGAGTTGGATTTTGTTCCAATCCAACTCTTTAGGAGCAGAGCAAACATGCTAAGCTCACAAGAGCAAAGCACTTGCATAATCTTCTTTTTGTTCAAGATAAATAT